>JBBPBX010048267.1:13920-25818 GCA_038048925.1 Garcialebias charrua | reverse complement strand
GTAGCAGCCTAAGTACTGCCTAAGAGTTTACTCTACTATTTGCTGCAAATTATTTGTTTCTATTCGTTGATTCTGGGTCCAGCTTCTGTCCCCCATGGCCATCTTATTCACAAGGGGGCTGGGGTCCCCCTCAGCCCAATTCAAACTGTAGTTGGGCCTTGAAGTATTAATGTTTTTCTGACTAAATGTTTATCAATTTTTAAGTTAAGAATTAATGCTTAATGCAACACTTGTGAGAAAAAACATTTTAGTTTAGTGTATGTTTCATTAAAGCCTTGAAGAGGGAGGGGGGTTTGTGCAGTCTTACTTCAAAGGCCCAGAGTTTCTTGGAGGATGGGCCCGTCCTTCTCTGAAAAGCCATAAGGTCTTTGATGAAGTGAATGCATATCACCCATCCCACTTCAAGCCTGGCAGTTCTTCTGAAAGGGAGTTAGGTTTCCATGTATCTCACGGCCAATTTTGTAAGATGTTGATAGAGCACAGCTCAGCAATTAAGGGCAAACTGACCTTATAGCTGATAGATGAAACAGAAAGCTTTTGGACTGTCTTGAAAAACAAAGTTTGATTGAAAACATGTTTGATGGGAGTGAATGAAGTCATTTACTCACAACGGTATAAATAGAGAAGCGCTCGGATAAACAATTTGAGGGTCTGCTGCGAGTCCTGATCAGACGTCGAGCTGCATGATGTATATTCCGAGCCAAACTGTGAGGCCTTCCCAGTTTGTGTCAAGGTGAGGAATAATGAGTTACATCAATGCCTTGTTTGTGTGTGCGGTTAGTACTGTAGCGAGATTTAAATAGACACGTTTATCTTAGCAGGAAAACTGTTTGACTTGTATATCTGAAGAGATGTACAACTGTTTGTGTATCTGAACATGTATGTTTTTACTTTTTCTGTCACAAGACTTCTTTAATAAATATTCATTATTTTTAATTAAGTCTGTTTGTTTTCTTCCAAACCAGTGAGTGTGCCCACCTTTCAAGAATCAAAAAAGATGATGAAACATTAACCATTTGGGTTGATCAATTATTTCATAGAACAGGCCTCCACAACTGATTTGTTTGCCCATTTAACTTGTGACGCTTTATGGTCTGAGACTTTTCTGCACCATTCATATTATTGCCATTATTTTCAGATCTCAGACAATCTGGAATCACTGAATCTTATTAACATATCTGGATCTGCCCATCACTGCAACTTTCACTGTTTTTGGGTTCTGAATGATCGTGTCTTCATTGATGTTTCTCATGGTTCAATTATGGGGGCTAAATGTCACACTGTTAACTCCTGTAATTACACATCAGTGACAAAGAAGTCAAGAAAATGTCTGATAATAATGTTATTGATCTCAGGGATTCAGCCCCCCCCCCCCCACTAACTATAGTACACCAAATGACTTTAAAAATAAGTCTGGTCTTCGTTTCCTGCATGTAAACACTCGTAGCCTTCTAAAAAAACTTCAGGTCAGTTCTTCTGGGGCAGATGTGATCTTCATCTCTGAAACTTGGCTCAACAAATCTGTTCTGAATAATGATCTGGTAATCAATGGATTTAAGATCTATCAATGTGATAGTGGAAAAAAGGGGGGGGTGGAGTCGCTATCTACATCAGAGATTCTTTGGCTGCCAGTATTGCGTCTAAAAAAACAATCCCAAACCAGTTTGAGGCTTTAGATGTGAACATCCCTTTGAAAGGAGGTCAGATCTTATCTGTAGTGGACTGTTATCGTCCCCCCTCCGCAACACCCGAGGCTCTGTCCTCCCTGACAGAATTCATAGGAAATTTAAAATACAATGAAATTTTGGTGGCAGGAGATTTCAACATTGACTGGGATAAGTCGACCCCCCTCTGTGATAAATTCAAGGAATGTTGCCTATCTCTCAATCTAACCCAACTCTAACTCTCCCACTAGACCAAACAAAAATTGTCCTGAAGAATTTTCCATCTTAGATCTGTTTCTAACAAATATGCCTCACAAATTCCCTGGTACAGGTGTATTTGCTAACATTCTAAGTGATCACTGTGTGATAACAGCTCTTAGCACGATTAAACTTCCTCCTTCTAAGCCCAGAATAATTCAAAAAAGGGATTTGAAACATTTTTGTGAACAGTCATTCCTCTGGGATCTATCCCACTTTGATTGGCAACGTATTCTATTAATCAATGACGTGAACACCGCTTGGAACTATTTTCATAATAGTTTCATTTACTTTTGCCCTTTATCCACAGGGCCTGTTCGCGCTCATTCGGTCTCATTCGTAACTAGTTAACAACTAGTTATGGAGTGTACCCACAGGGCCTGTTCACGTGAAACCAGACCTATTTTGGGACCTTCTTGACTGGGGTACATAGGTCTAGTTCTTGTAGGGTCCAGTTATGACATCAGCACAGTGTGGTCACTGATTGGTCAGGGGGCGTATTCCTAGGTCTGAGGGCGGAGATTCAGTCTTCCAGGAAATGCAAACTGCCATCCCGTCAAAATCGAGAACAACAAGTCGGAGGAGCATATTTTTTAGAATTAACACAGGCTAATAATTATGTCACAACCGTGGTCAAACGCGGAGGTTCAGGCTTTTCTGTATTTGCTGGCCGATGAAAATAGTCAGAGGGAGCTGGATGGAGTGACGTGCAATGAAAAGATTTTTCAAGAGGTGTCTGCGCAGGTGAGTGTTTTCTAACTTTAAACATATTTCCAGTGAGTCATGCAACTGTTTCTTAGCTTTTTTGGACTGCGAAAAGACAGTTTCAGAGACTGGCATCAGGCAACAGCCGAGAGGCTTTTAGGAAAAAAGAAAAAAATATATATGGCGGAACGGCTCGTTTCTCTGTAATTTAACAAGAAAATAACATAAACAATTATTTGTTAGCTCGAAATTATAGCAGAGGTGTGTCTCAGTCTATCCATCCATCCATTTTCTTCCGCTTATCCGGGGTCGGGTCGCGGGGTACCAGCCTAAGTAGGGAGGCCCAGACTTCCCTCTCCCCAGCCACTTGGAACAGCTCCTCTGGGGGAATCCCAAGGCGCTCCCAGGCCAGCCGAGAAACATAGTCCCTCCAGCGTGTCCTGGGTCTTCCTCTGGGTCTCCTCCCGGTGGGACATGCCCGGAACACCTCACCAGGGAGGCGTCCAGGAGGCATCCTAACCAGATGCCCGAGCCACCTCAACTGGCTCCTCTCGATGTGGAGAAGCAGCGGCTCTACTCCGAGTCCCTCCCGGATGACTGAGCTTCTCACCCTATCTCTAAGGGAGAGTCCAGACACCCTGCGGAGAAAACTCATTTCAGCCGCTTGTATCCGAGATCTCGTTCTTTCGGTCATAACCCAGAGCTCATGACCATAGATGAGGGTGGGAACGTAGATCGATCGGTAAATTGAGAGCTTTGCCTTTCGACTCAGCTCTCTCTTCACCACGACAGACCGGTACAGCGCCCGCTTCACTGCGGATGCTGCACCTATCCGCCTATCGATCTCACGCTCCAGTTTTCCCTCATTCGTGAACAAGACCCCGAGATACTTAAACTCCTCCACTTGGGGCAGGACCTCCTCCCCGACCTGGAGAAGGCATGCTACCCTTTTCCGGCTCAAGACCATGGCCTCGGATTTGGAGGAACTGATCCTCATCCCGGCCGCATCACATTCAGCTGCAAACCGCTCCAGCGAAAGCTGTAGATCACGAACTGATGAAGCCAATAGGACCACATCATCTGCAAAAAACAGAGAAGCGATTCTAAGGCCACCAAAACGGATCCTCTCAACACCTTGGCTGCGCCTAGAAATTCTGTCCATAAAAGTTATGAACAGAATCGGTGACAAAGGGCAACCTTGGCGGAGTCCAACTCTCACCGGAAACGAGCCTGACTTACTGCCAGCGATGCGGACCAAGCTCTGACACCGGTCGTACAGGGACCTAACAGCCCATATCAAAGGGCCTGGTACCCCATACTCCCGGAGTACCCCCCACAGAACCCCCCGAGGGACGCGGTCGAATGCCTTTTCCAAGTCCACAAAGCACATGTAAACTGGTTGGGCAAACTCCCACGCACCCTCCAGGACCCTGTTGAGGGTGTAGAGCTGGTCTAGTGTTCCACGACCAGGACGAAAACCACACTGCTCCTCCTGAATCCGAGGTTCGACTATCCGACGGACCCTCCTCTCCAGAACCCCTGAATAGACCTTACCAGGGAGGCTTAAGAGTGTGATCCCCCTATAGTTGTGTAGCCGAAACGGGTGTTGATAAAATAGGGAAACTTTAGTTTAAAAAATAAATAATCTAGTTTAAAAAATAAATAATCTATTTTTAATAAAAGAAAGTGAATTTGGTTAAAAACTTTACTAAAAAAATTACCCTTAAGGCACGTAGACCCGTTGCAGAGGAGGCTTGAGACAGATTCACACACACCAATTAAATTGCACAGTTGTTTGTTTAATAAAGTACTAAATTTAAAATACACAGTTTTAAAAAGGCAATTCTAGCTCATTTCTAGAAAAGTGCAATTCACATCCATATTCTAAAAACAGGAAGGAACTCATACACACACATACACACACACACACAAACAAGACTACTGTCACCGCCTGAAGAGATCCTTTTATCGATCAGTCCAAAGTCCGCCCTGGCGAAATCCGCTGCACCCAAAGAGACGTCACTCCAACCGACGCCTGTGTGAGTGGTTGAGCTGGCATCAGTCGGCTTCAGCTCGGCCCGCAGGACGCGTGACGTAGCCCACGCCACGCCGTCCAGACAGCGGGCCCCAAACAGTCCCAGGACCAGCCGGCAGGCGAGGGACGACCCGGATGAGGAGCAGAACCAGTCGGGACAGTCCAGACCGCCGCAGAACGGCCACGGACAACCAGGAGGTAGACGTTGTCACGGACAACAGGAAGTAGACGTTGCAAAGGACAAACAGCAGCGAACACCGAGCTGCTCCACCTCTAACAGGAGAGGGAAGCAGGAAGCTTGCAACGGTGGTCGCTAAAACAGTCCATAGCGACTGAAAACACCCAATTACGCCAGCGCGTGACACAGCAAGCCAACGCCGCCGGAAGGCGGATGACGTGTAACTAACCCTGAGAGCTGGGCCAGTTTTATACCGGAAGCCAGCCCCAGATTCACCAATCGCATCACAGCAACTGTGTGGTGCATTTAATGTCCGCAGGACATCTTGCCACATTCACCCCCGCAAACTGAATCGACGTCCCGTCGAAGACCCAGCCTGCCACCAGGGTCAAAATACAAAGGCATGGCACTCCAAACCCCGAGAGCCACTCCGTAACCAGCGCCACAGTAGAGGCATGCTGGTCTAGTTGGAGTGGCCCACGTGAATCCAGAGAATACCACTCCTTACCCAGGACCTGCACCACAGTAGAGGCACGCTGGTCCCTATTAAAAAATAAATAAATTACAAGCTTAAAAACAGGTGAACCGCTGCTGTTTGTCCTTTTCACACGCATACACATAATAAAAACAAAATCTTTCCTGCCTGGACAGAATACAAAAATACAAACAGTAGTGAAAAAGTCCCAGCCTCAAACTGCAAAAACTACCAAACAACGCCAAATGTAGCCGAAACGGGTGTTGATAAAATAGGGAAACTTTAGTTTAAAAAATAAATAATCTAGTTTAAAAAATAAATAATCTATTTTTAATAAAAGAAAGTGAATTTGGTTAAAAACTTTACTAAAAAAATTACCCTTAAGGCACGTAGACCCGTTGCAGAGGAGGCTTGAGACAGATTCACACACACCAATAAAATTGCACAGTTGTTTGTTTAATAAAGTACTAAATTTAAAATACACAGTTTTAAAAAGGCAAAGCTGGGCACCGCTAATTAAAAAATTAGTTCCACAATTTCTAAAACGCTTATTAATTTTTTTAGGTCCACAATTTCAAAAGCACAAATGTCTTATGAAAATTAGGGGAAGCTAATCTAATCCGCTATTTATATATTTCTATATTATATATATATATATATATATATATATATATATATATATATATATATATATATATATATATATATATATATATATATATATATTTATATATAGCCGGCAGCGTTATCAATATTTGCACTACACTGCCAACTGAAAAGTAACAAAAATGATCCTAAAAGGATGAAATTACAAAAATCAAAGGATTTATTTAATACTTTACGTACATATATTCTATTCGGCCACGAAATTAACAAAAAATAGAATGATCTTTTAATCCCTAAAACCACGTTTAAATCTCAAATACACGGGTGTGTCGCCACCGCATTTATACATAGTAACCCAAATACATGAAACTAACGACTCGCCGTCGAATGGTCGACACAAAACGCACAATAAAATCCTCCGGCCACGTTAATTTGGCTTGAAACAGCGGGGTTTTCTAAGGATTTCCATTAGTAACCCAGCACAACCAACAGGCAGACAAAGCGTTAGCGTCTATATAGGTAGTCAACAGATTTAATGAAAAGTAACTAAAATACATGAAAATAACGACTCACCGTCGCGTGGTATACACAGAACACACAATAGAATCCTCCGGCCGCGTTAATTTGGCTTGAAACAGCGGGGTTTTCTAAGGATTTATCCAAGTACCCAGCACAAACAGCTAGCCACAATATTAGCCCCTGAGTTCACCTCTAACCCGGAAGCTGTCAACATGGAATAGTCCATTTTTAGTAGGGGGATAAAGAAATCGACCGTTTTTTTAATTGCTTATTTAAAGGACAACACCCACCGTGACAGTAACAATTCACCATATTGGAGAATTACTGTAGTATTTTATGAATTTTATTTTCATTTTTGCATTTGGGCCAGGCGAGGGTTAAAAAAAAAAAAAAAAAACAACCCACTCCCGAATGAATCCGGAAACCTGGCCGAAAAGTCCCGAAGGGTCATGCCTTTCGTTACATTGATCTCCACCCAGAAAGCAAGGCAGAAGGTAGGAGTGAGTTTCCATGGAGGTTTATGAGAGTGAGAGTAAAACTGCATATTTCCTGGTGCATTTTTGTGTACAACTGGACCAGTGGTCTGCTTTTATTTATTATTTATTTTATAGACCTTTTTAATAAGATATAACACCGCTGCGACTGTTGCTGGCTGCTCTCCTCTCCTCTGCCCAGAGAGGAGCGAGCCGTGCGGCTTCTCCCTGGCTCCCCGTTCCGCTGCGGGTCAGCTTTGAAGTTCGTGCTGGGGCTCGGTTCTGTCCAGCCTTGTTGCTGGAGCACGGGGAAGCACAGAGAGCACGGGGAAGCCCGCGCGCGATGGTACATCCAGACCGACAGAGCTCCGCGCTGCGGCTGCCTTTCTACTCCCGACCTGTCTGGTCAGGGGAGAGAATAAAAAGGCGATGCGGAAATGAATGAATTTGTCGCGATCAAGCGAATTAAACTAGTATGTCTACGTGGATGCTGCTCAGAATATGACAGACATCAGTGAGCAACCGCTTCTCTTTTTTTTTTCCTCTCTCTGAGCAGCGGTCATGGAAGTTGATGAAGGCTTATTAAAACTCCGCCTGTAACTCCAAGGCGGAATCTTTAGTGATGTGAATGCCCATATTTGGAGAGGGGCAGATCTTCCCGGAGCTTCTGCTAAAATCTGCTATAAATCATGAAATAACACATTTTGCATTATTTCTCTACAATATAAATAAACGCTCCTGTATTATTTTTAAATAAACTAATAAATATTAATGGCGATGCAATTTGAAAACATGGTGGGTCATGGACTTTAATGATTGTTTTCGTCGTAACTATAATTATTTTTATGTTAAATGTAGATTAACAAGCAGGATCAATGTTAGGAATTAGGTGACTGGCCGGGGCGCGGCGGGGCCGGGGCCTCATGCTGATGGGATCCCCAGGCAACGGCATCATTTACCTACATGGTAGATCCAGTCTGTTCTCCGCTCTGCCCCCCTCCCCCCTCCAACCCTCCCTCCCCCCTCCAACCCTTCCTCCTCTCTGCTCTTACGGTGGGGAAAAAGGTAAAACAAGCAGCATAAGAGCTTGTAAATAAGTTTATTGGTTTTTACTGATAGATAATTAGTTATTAGCGGTACTGCATTTTAAATAAAAATAGCATAAATCCGCTTATGAAGCAGCACGGTGGCACAACTGGTAGAGCTGCTGCCTCTCAGCGAGAAGGTTGCCGGTTCAAATCCCGGTCCGGGGCCTTTCTGGGTGGAGTTTGCATGTTCTCCCCGTGCATGCGTGGGTTTCCTCCGGGTACTCCGGTTTCCTCCCACAGACCAAAAAACATGCTTGTTAGGCTGATTGGTGACTCTAAATTGACCCTAGGTGTGAGTGTGAGAGTGGATGGTTGTTTGGTGTGAGTGAGACAGGTCCCTCTTGTAAATGAGTCCCCGTGACTCAACGAGGCTAGCCTGTATAAATAAAGGTTGAATGAATTATAAAAGTTAGTCAATTCACAAAAACGCTGACAAAAAGTTTAGGTCCACTGTAAGCGGAATAGCGCTTTAGCGCTCCCTAGCGTTCATCCGCCCACCTTTGTAAAAAGGTAATTCTAGCTCATTTCTAGAAAAGTGCAATTCACATCCATATTCTAAAAACAGGAAGGAACTCATACACACACATACACACACACACACACACACACACACACACACACACACAAACAAGACTACTGTCACCGCCTGAAGAGATCCTTTTATCGATCAGTCCAAAGTCCGCCCTGGCGAAATCCGCTGCACCCAAAGAGACGTCACTCCAACCGACGCCTGTGTGAGTGGTTGAGCTGGCATCAGTCGGCTTCAGCTCGGCCCGCAGGACGCGTGACGTAGCCCACGCCACGCCGTCCAGACAGCGGGCCCCAAACAGTCCCAGGACCAGCCGGCAGGCGAGGGACGACCCGGATGAGGAGCAGAACCAGTCGGGACAGTCCAGACCGCCGCAGAACGGCCACGGACAACCAGGAGGTAGACGTTGTCACGGACAACAGGAAGTAGACGTTGCAAAGGACAAACAGCAGCGAACACCGAGCTGCTCCACCTCTAACAGGAGAGGGAAGCAGGAAACTTGCAACGGTGGTCGCTAAAACAGTCCATAGCGACTGAAAACACCCAATTACGCCAGCGCGTGACACAGCAAGTCAACGCCGCCGGAAGGCGGATGACGTGTAACTAACCCTGAGAGCTGGGCCAGTTTTATACCGGAAGCCAGCCCCAGATTCACCAATCGCATCACAGCAACTGTGTGGTGCATTTAATGTCCGCAGGACATCTTGCCACATTTGGAACACACCCTATGGTCCCCCTTTTTGAATAGGGGAACCACCACCCCAGTCTGCCAATCCAAGGGAACTGCCCCCGATGTCCACGCGATATTGCAGAGTTGCGTAAGCCAACACAACCCCACAACATCCAGAGCCCTAAGGAACTCAGGACGAATCTCATCCACCCCCGGAGCCTTGCCACCGCGGAGCTTTTTAACCACCTCGGCGACCTCAGCACCAGAGATTGGAGAGCCCGACCCAAAGTCCCCAGGCTCCGCTTCCTCAGTGGAAGACGTGCCAGTAGGATTGAGGAGGTCTTCGAAGTATTCCGCCCACCGACTCACAACATCCCGAGTTGAGGTCAACAGCACGCCATCCCCACCATAAATGGTGTTGGTCGCGTACCGCTTTCCCCCCCTGAGACGCCGGATGGTGGACCAGAATCGCCTCGAAGCCGTACGGAAGTCATTCTCCATGGCCTCTCCGAACTCCTCCCACGCCCGAGTTTTTGCCTCCGCAACCACCCGAGCCGCATGCCGCTTGGACTGCCGGTACCTATAATAATAATAATAATAATTAATTCAATTTATAATGCACTTTTCATTACTGAAAATCTCAAAGTGCTACACATATATTGAATGCTACACACATTCATAAACCGGTGGCGGCAGACTACCATGCAAGGTGCTTTCCAGTCCTACCGGGAGCAACTCAGGGTTAAGTGTCTTGCCCAAGGACACAACGACACATGGTGCGGGTCCCGGGAGTCGAACCGCCAACTTTCCGATCGGGAGACGACTGCCCTTACCACTACTCCACGGCCGCCCACCTATCTGCTGCTTCCGGGGTCCCACAGTCCAAAAAGGCCCAATAGGACTCCTTCTTCAGCTTGACAGCATCCCTCACCGCTGGCGTCAACCACCGGGTTCGAGGGTTGCCACCATGACAGGCACCAACAACCTTGCGGCCACAACTCCGATAAGCTGCCCCGACAATAGAGGCGCGGAACATGGCCCACTCGGGCTCAATGTCCCCCGCCTCCCTGGGAATGTGTTCAAAGATCTCCCGGAGGTGGGAGTTAAAGCTCCGTCTTACGGGAGACTCTGCCAGACGTTCCCAGCAGACCCTCACAATATGTTTGGGTCTGCCAGGTCTGACCGGCATTCTCCCCCACCATCGGAGCCAACTCATCACCAGGTAGTGGTCAGTTGACAGCTCCGCCCCTCTCTTCACCCGAGTGTCCAGGACATGCGGCCGCAGATCAGATGAGACGACAACAAAGTTGATCATCGAACTGTGACCTAGGGTGTCCTGGTGCCAAGAGCACATATGGACACCCTTATGCCTGAACATGGTGTTCGTTATGGACAATCCATGACGAGCACAGAAGTCCAACAACAGAACACCACTCGGGTTCAGATCAGGGGGGCCGTTCCTCCCAACCACACCCCTCCAGGTCTCACTGTCATTGCCCACGTGAGCGTTGAAGTCCCCCAGCAGAACAAGGGAGTCCCCAGGAGGCGCACTCTCCAATACCCCCTCCAAGGACTCCAAAAAGGGTGGGTAATCTGCGCTGCCGTTTGGCGCATAGGCACAAACAACAGTCAGAGCCCGTCCCCCCACACGTAGGCGAAGGGAGGCTACCCTCTCGTTCACCGGGGTGAACCCCAACGTACAGGCACCAAGATGGGGGGCAACAAGTATGCCCACTCCTGCTCGGCGCCTCTCACCAGGGGCAACTCCAGAGTAGAAGAGTGTCCAACCCCTCTCAAGGAAACTGGTTCCAGAGCCAGAGCCATGCGTTGAGGTGAGTCCGACTATTTCTAGCCGGAACCTCTCAACCTCACACACTAGCTCAGGCTCCTTCCCCACCAGAGAGGTGACATTCCATGTCCCAATGGCCAGCTTCTGTAGCCGAGGATCAGACCGCCAGGGTCCCCGCCCTCGGCCACCACCCATCCCACATTGCACCCGACCCCTTTGGCCCCTCCCATAGGTGGTGAGCCCATGGGAAGGGGGACCCACGTCTCCTCTTCGGGCTGTGCCCGGCCGAGCTCCATGGGTGAAAGCCCGGCCACCAGGCGCTCGCCAACGTGCCCCACCTCCGGGCCTGGCTCCAGAGTGGGGCCCCGGTGACCCGCGTCCGGGCGAGGGAACATTTTGTCCATTTATTTTACTCATCATAAGGGGTCTTTGGGCTGCACTTTGTCTGGTCCCTCACCTAGGACCTGTCTGCCTTGGGTGACCTTACTAGGGGCATGAAGCCCCTGACAGCATAGCTCCTAGGATCATTGGGACACTCAAACCCCTCCACCATGGTAAGGTGGCAGCCCAGGGAGGGTAGCGGCGACTGCCATGCAAGGCGCCATCCAGACCAGTAACCAGCCAAATCCAAAAAGCAGGAACCAGTTGTCATAAATCCAATTAAATATATGATGCTCATTGCCACAGAACACTCTCAGAAATGTCACCACTTAAGCAGCAGGGCATGAAATTACAGTACAAAGTACATACTTTATCATATTCAGAAGAATAATAATTTTTATCAGCTTTACTGCATTTGCAGAATGACCATAATGTTGGCATACATCTGGCATGAGTCTTGCAGGAACAGCTCTCTCTCTTTTTTTTTTTGAGGCAATGTCTCTTTTCTGGTATTTTATCTTAATCTGG
>JBBPBX010048267.1:0-13853 GCA_038048925.1 Garcialebias charrua | reverse complement strand
AGGCAATGTCTCTTTTCTGGTATTTTATCTTAATCTGGGGTCGGACAGCTTGGTTAGGTTTTTGCTAAGCATTGTGTGTGTGTGTGTGTGCGTGTGTGCGTGCGTGCGTGCGTGCGTGCCTGCGTGCGTGTGTGTGTGTGGCTATGAAAGGCTTGAGCAGCTGCAGAGAAAAGTGTGAGCATGTGCATCCAAATGCTGTGCTCGCTGGATGTGTGGTTGTTGGGTGAAATGTGACATGCACACATGGCAGACGTTATTTCTACTTAGACACCACCAGAGGTAGAAACACCTGTGCTGGCTGGAAGCCTGGAGGCATATAATGGTTTTTATTGGGATTCTGTTCTCAATGCAGAATTCACACCAGATGTGGCCACAATTGTTCAATCAACAGAATCCTGCCTGTCTGGAACACTTTTACTGCAAACACCATCAGAAAAAAAAGACAAGTTCATTTTTAGTAGGGATCTGTTAACAATTATGTTAACAATTCCTTTACGTACTTGGTAGGGTTGATATATTCAATGATCAGTTGTGTTGACCTCAACAAGTGTAATACTTACCTCTGTTGACACTACTACATATTTATAAGATAAATGGACTGTACCTATTTCTATCTTATCAAGACAATCAAAGTGCTTTACACTACAAACTGTGCCCTCATTTAACCATTCATACAGCACTCTACTATATCTCTACAAAGCTAACTGAACAAATCATAAACTGTGCTTTATCACATTCATACCCTGATGGGAAACGCATCGGAGGCAAATGAGGGGTTCTGTGTCTTGCCCAGCGACACTTTGGCATGTGACTGTGGTGGATTTGAACCCCCCAACTGTTGCATTGGAGGACGACTGCTCTAACCACTCAGCCACAGCCGCCCATGATAAAGACATTGTCACATACACAACTCAACACAACTAAAGAAAATTGACTTTCTAATCCTTCTTTCACAATGGATGAAGACCCTGCTAAAACATAAAAAAAATCACCCAGAATGTCGATTAAATATGTTTTGTTCAAAATATGTGTTGTGAAATATGCTGTTGTAGATTATCTGTGATTCACATCATCCTGCAAAAAGTTTAAAAAAGTTAAAACAATACAATTGGACTTCTATTCTGTAGTTAAAAACGGTACACTTCCCATCAGATAAAAAATAAAAAAAGCATTCAATACAGAAACAACTGGACTTTATTTATGTCCTAGATGACTGAGAATCTTCACCAGCATTTCCCATCAGATAGGTTTTCTCATTTCAAATCAGTCTGAATAATTTAAACTTTAAACAGAAGAGGAGGCCTCAGATTTCTGCTTTCCAAAATGCACAATGCAGTGTTAAGCTTGTTATCCAGTCAGTTTCAGTCTTTTACACTTTCATGCATGCAACCAAAACATTTCTCTAGTGGGTCAAACAAAGACCCTACCATCTCTATTGTGAAAGGTGTGTAGTTTTCTTCTCCTTACCATCTCTATTGTGAGAGTTGTGTAGTTTTCTTCTAATCTACATGTGAAAAATGTAGATTAGAGGGGACGGCTGTGGAGTAGTGGTAATGGCAGTCGTCCCCCAATCGGAAGGTTGGAGGTTTGAATCCCGGTCCCCCACACCATGTGTCGTTGTGTCCCTGGGCAAAACACTTAACCCTGAGTTATGCTGGTGAAGATTCTCAGTCGTCCAGGACATGATAAATCAAAAAGGCGTTCAATTCAAGATCAACTGGACTTTATTTGTAACAGAAGACGTTTCGCTTCTCATCCGAGAAGCTTTATCAATTCAATGAACCAGACTGTGTGTGCGTGTGGATTTATAACAGGAGTCACGCACCATCATATGTAAATTGCAAGCTGAGGTAACACATACATGTAAATTGACAGATCACACCTTAACAGTAGGGAGTTCCCTTGAAGTCTCTGACAGAAGACAACAAGAGTCAGAGAGTCTTTATTGTCATTTGCACCGCATGTGGTACATGTGATGAAAACGAGATTATGTACACGAGGTCCCAGTTACATCCAACAACAAATGAAAGAGAAAAACAGTAATAACATCTAGAATTAACTAAGAAAAACATCAACTAGTAATACACTAAGCCTAATATAGTGGGAATAAACAGCAGCACGAACATGAGTTTGTATGAGCAGATGGTCACAGATGAACACAGATGAACACAACTGTATGTAAATTGACAAAAAACACCTCACAGCCCAACAACAGAGGTTTCTCAACAAACTTTGCTAGTCTAATTCACAGACAAGACATCTCTGCTCCCATCCGGTGTAAAACGTTTGTGAATCAGCCCCAAAACTGAGTTGTAAGTCTTGGAAAGTTGAAATCTCAGACCTCCTCCTCTGTTAAGAGAAGGTTTTTCTCTCTTAACATACACAGCTTCCTTCACACCTCTCTCAAACCATCTGTGCTCTCGGTCCAAAATTTGCACATTTTCATCCTCAAATGAGTGTCCCTTGTCCGTGAGGTGAAGGTGAACACCTGAGTTTTGTCCAGAGGTGGTGGCTCTCCTGTGTTGGGACATTCGTCTGTGAAGAGGCTGCTTCGTTTCTCCAATGTAACGGTGTAAAGAAATCTATAGGGTGTTTGTGTAATCAAACACTTACGAGGTCAGTTTACTGACTTACCTATAGTTTAGATGAAAGATCCGAGCAGATTTTATCTACCCAAACCTACCATCAGTTTCACGGGGTCTCAACTTTTTCAGAATAAATCAATAAAATCGGTGATGTGATTAGCCAGAAATGTAATTTCACGAGAGACTTCAACTTATGTTGGTCTACCAGAAAATAGACCTTTTATTGAAACTATCACAAAAATTACATTAAACATTTGTATCGATATTAGCTCTGATTTAATAACTACGTTGACAAGAATTCAAAATAAAACAAACAGACAGTTAGAAACTTTTCTGTTGGCACATTACTTACAGTTTACATTTAGAAATAAACATAAAGAGTTAAGGAGGAAGGAGAAAGGAAATGGTTGAATCTTATCTTGAGATGTAAACCAAAGTGGCTCATCCTCTGTTTGGCTTCGGCTGGACATCCGTACCGTGATGAAACGACGTTTTACCTTTGTGAAGATTTTCTTATCTCGACTCCAGTAAATTAGTCAAGCCAGACGTGCCTGCCTTGCTGCGTTTTATAGGCGACTACTTTCATCCTGCCACGGTCTCGTGAGGTTCGCTTTGGCCTCCCAGAGTAATGTTATCAGCTCCGGTTTGGTTTCAAGATAACTTCCAGGAAAAGTGTTCACAGCTTGGAGCAGTGACCCTCAGATGGCTAACAGCTGACGTGCTGTAAGCCTCGCTGAAGACGTGGGCCTTTGACTGATGGCCGGGACGTACAACAGCTTGGAGAAAGACGACTATGCATCTTTCATTCTCCCAGAGAACTCACTGTTGTTGAGTTGTGGTTCCCTTTTCACTCTCCGAATCAATAGGAAGTGTTCCTTTAAGAAGGGGGTGTGACTTAGTCACATACTTCCTGCTGATTGGTTGTCGTACCCCTAGAGAGGGTGTGACTTTGCAAGTGAGTGAGTTTGAGTGACAGATGATAGGGTAGACATAAACAAAGAAACATGCGTCAGCAGATGCAGGTGCATGTGAACAAGCCATGTAATTTGTTTTGAGAACAGATTCATTGTTTTTAGAAAGGACGGGAGACAGAAAGCAAATTATGTCTGGAACTTTTCCTTCGTTCCAAAAACACTTCAAACAAATACGACGGATTGTTCAGTCAACTTTAAGACAGTTATTCTGCACAGAGCAGACAGTTTAGAGCAAGATCATTCTAAGATGTTCTCTTAACTTTGGCATATTTAAAATATACCAGCTTAGTAAAATCATCATTAAATGACAAAAATATACTGTTGATCAATTCTGAATTAACACATATTAAAGAGAAAGTTCAATCTGATTAATTGGTGTCCATTAATTCATAATAATTGTAAAAATATAAGTGTCCACTCGTCTCCTTGAGGGCTTCAAGAAGGTGTAGCACTGAGAGTTTCAGAGAGATGTGGAGAGGCCCACATCCCATACGGACATGAGGGTGCTATATCCCTACAGTCCCCCTTTTTGGAAATCATCGCCTGTCCTTGGAGATGAGTTCCAACACGAAAGGATACCACCGAATGTCTCTGACCTCTATGTAATCCAGCAAGTGGAAAAAAAAGTCAAAAAAGTTCAAAATTATACTCCCATAATGTTTTTGGAAATTCCATACTGTTCGTAGGTAATCCCATTGCGGTAAGCTTTCAATCCTTTGGAAAACATAGTCTGTTAACCCATGGAAAACTGAGTCTGTGATCCCTTGGAAACAAAGTCTTATAATCCACAACGGTAAATCCACAACGATGGGGGTTATTGATTTCATCAGCAAGAATGGATTTTAATCAGCATGTAGAGGGGATCCCTCGATTGAAGCAGAGGAGGCGGCCCTTGGATGAAGGTTGAAGACCAACGTTGGATCAGCAGGTCCCCACATCGAAGGTTGCAGGCTGGATGGCTTCCAGTCGGTGCCACCCTGGTTCAATGTGTCATGCAATTATGTGGTTTTAGGTGGGCTTATGATTGGGATTTTACATTAGGCCCTACCTATATGCACCTGGTATGTAAGCTATCATGGATTAGATCAGCTACAATTACCAATTAAGGGGTGGATCAATGCTGTAAAAATCAGATATAGGGATCTATACCTATAGAAATGTGGAGGGCTTCTGTAACGAAGGCCTCTTCATTCAAACTATTCCTCCATTCATTATTTAGTTTAGGTTAAACTAAAATAAAAAAATGAAAACTAGTTTGGTCTAAATGTCTGTTGTCTTTTAGACGAACGACGCAAGATTTGGTATTCCCTATAAATTTTGAAGTCTATGGCGAGACTCATCAAAATGAATAGATCTAGAATAGAAACGATCGAATCGGTCCTACCTAAATGATTGGGAGATCAGTGTAGATTATAGTACCTTAAGTAGTATTAATCTACAATGACTCTTCAAAGATTGAGATCTTTAACAAAATGAACAGCATGTTGGCATAGTTAAATCCATTTAAGTCTTCAACTTATCAACAATCAAAACCTCTTTTGGCTGGGAGTGTTCAGAAAACAATAACAACTTCACCCTGATGCATGCTCAATAATCCAGGTAGAAAAATCCAAAAAAGCTAAGTCTGGTCTGGTCTGGTCTGTTTTTTGAATGTCCAGAGGACCAGACTTAGCTTTTTTGGAATAACAACTTCAATAACAACAAAAGTAGCAATCAAGCAACTAAAAACAACGTTTCACTACGTCAAACTCACTCTGGTCGTCAGATTCCAACGTGTCACACACAAGAAAAACAGTTCTTAGCTTTATAACCAATGTCAATTAAATCCTGCAGATTTAAACGGTTGTTAAGGTTAGTTTTTGTTGTGGGTTTTATGCTTAGCGTCTCTAAGTTCTAGTTGGAACGGTTTCTTTTTGCAACTAGTATAGTTGAAACTGTTTAGTTTATTTACTATCCTGTGCTTGGACGACCTTGTTTTCCCATGAAGTCTGTGAGTTTGCGAGAACTTTGTCATTATTATTGAAATCTTTGTCCTTGACATGGGCATGACCTAACATCACCCCCCTGTGGTCATGGGGGACCGCGCGCACAGGTGTGGACGTCCGTCCATGGGCACGAGTTAGGATGCCATTGTTTAGTTTATGCTGTTTGCGCAGTTTAGAGTAGACAGTACACAGGAATCTTTCAGGTTTCGGCCAACGTATCTCTGTACGTTTACCTCTTTCTGCATAATTCAGGTGTGTCACCACTGTCGGCGCCGTCGCAGGCGTGCCTCTGTCGTTGTGATGTATGTCTTCCCACTTCATGAATGAAGAGGTGCCCTTTGAGTCTGTAAAAACTATGTCATCTCTGAGTAGTTCTAGATTCAAATGCTCTGGAACCAAGGTTTCATTGAAAGCTTGGCTGATAACTGAATTACCTGTCCCAGAGGACAGCACAGCGTTCTCGGTGTGTGATCCTTGGATCTCTACACCGTCTTCTACCTGTGGTAGGAAGTGTGAGTTTGCCCCCCTTTTGTTTAAGGAGGGGTCCTCAAAATCTGTAACCATGAAGTCCAAGTGACTGTCAGCGTGTTGTAGACTGTCACTTCGTGGGCTCAGATGTCCTTGAACCAAGACTTCACTGAAAGCTTGGCTGTTTGCCGCATTACCTGTCCCATAGGACAGTACAGCGTCATCGGTGTGGGACCCTTGGATCTCCACACCTTCTTCTACCGGTGGTAGGTAGTGTTCAGTGAGTGCTGAAGGTGTCAGTTCGCAGAGGAGGTTCTCGTGATGGGCCAGAGTCTGGTCCAACTGTTGAGTCTCCTCTGTCTCACCTGTATATGAAGGTTCACTTACCGGGCTTGTGGTCTCGGTTGGGGAATCCATTGTGACCTCGGCGGTACCTGTTGTTAGACAGTCAGTGTCCTGACCTTGGGGAGGTACCACGATTGGCAGTGGACTGCTCACTGTGGCCCACATTGTCTGATTGCCATAATTTATAATCGCTTCAAAGCGATTTATAAAATCTTGGCCAACCACAAATGGAGTCTGGAGTGAGTCAAGTTCAGACACATATACCGGGTGGTATAGTGACATTTCGCCAATCTGCATGTGAACCATGGCTATTAGGGTTGTTCTCGTCTTTGCGAGGCCCTGTTGCTCACCATAAGTGTATTTCACAAAGGGTATTTGCCTGTCAACATCGTTAGCGGCGGTCCTTAGCTCCTCAAACAGTTCGGCTGACATGGTAGACACGTCTGAGCCGCAAACCAGGAGTGCTTCTTGCGCGAGGACCCCTTCCAATGTGAGTGGCAGGTAAGCTCTCTTAGCTATCCCCCTTTTTATAAAGTTACACAGAAACCGTTCAGGTTTTTTCACACGTTTCTGTGTACGTGTGACTCTGTCTGTGTAATCGTCGTCGCTGTCAGCATCATGATGGCTGTCTGCCTCATGACCTTCAGGATGTGGATTTTCAGCAATTTGTTTGCTGTCAGCATCTGGACTTTCAGGACGCTGATCATCAGCAATTTGTTTGCTGTCAGCATTTATGTCAGTGTTGACGTTGTTGTTGTCAACTGTGTGCACTGAGTTGTTGCAAAAGGCAGTGTTGCGCGTCGCTTCATCAGGATGAACAACGTTGTTTGTGTTATCATCAAGGACAACGTCACACGTTGTGTCAGCTTGGTCAACCACTGTAACATTCAAAACATTTGACAAACAACTCACAACCTCAGTCACATCCATGCGCAGAGGCGCCATTTCCATAATCTGGAGCATGTGTGACTCATTGCATGTCTCAAACTGTGCAGTTCGAGGGGCAGGAGGGCCGCTTCTCGTGGGTACATGTTGGGGCAGACCATTTTTCAACGGTTCACGGTGCCCATGCAACCTCCTTCAAATTTCACCTACTGTGAGATCCATGAGAGAACTCTTTTGGTTCGATCCGAACCGTCTGGGTTCATCTAGAGAGCGAACACCTACCTTGTGTGGCTCTCTGCTCATCTCAGGGTCTTCAACCTGAGGGGCAGGGTCAGCAGAACTCCCCGTGAACCCATCAGAGTCACTGTTCCAGCTGGACACAATCTGTTTGTTATCATGAAAAACCTGTTCACTTTTGCACTCTGAAGGAGAGGGAACCTCTTCCACTTCCTGCGAGTGGGATGTGACCTTTTGACCTGGGCACACCACTGAGGGTGTTTTTCGCTGTTCGAGCATGTCAAAAAATTCCACAGCACATTGTTTAATTTCTGCCATGGTACTCTCTTTGCAATTAACATTGAAGCGAACACATTTCATTATGAAAGGTATTAGATTCAAAGTGAAACGACTTTTAAACAGGTAATCTTCCTCAATTCCAGGGACAGTTTTATCCCCTGTGTAAACAGAGAGGAGCCTGTCGTAAAACACCAGGGGATGTTCACCTGGTTCCTGAAGGACGTTCTTTGCAGCTAAGTGCCTATCAAATGATGAATCAAGCCCACAATTTGTTGATGCACCTGCTAGAACGTCCATCTTTGTACTGATTTTCTGTGAAAAATCAAGTAAAGTGGGTCTTATTCCACAGTGTGCAGTCTCACCATGTGATGCCTGCGGCAGCCAACATGGAGTCCAAGATGTGAACGTAAATAAAAATCAGTGATTTTCATTAATTTGTCGACCTGTGACAAGGTCAAACAAAATCGGCTGTCGTGGTATCAGGAGCCTCATGTGCAGAGGCCGCCATCTTATCCGGAAATTTGTGAAACACAAATTAAATGAAGCCACCGTAGAGAGCAAGGCCCACCAGCTTGTTATTCTAAATGAACTTGTATCTAAAATAAATGGGAGGGCCTGTGTGCAGCTGCTCAGTAACATCCAAGATGTGAAATTTAACAAAAATCAGTGATTATTATTAAATTGTCAATCCATGAGACGACCATCAAGGTCGGCTAGTTTTGTGTAATTTTTTTGTGAAACCAAGACAAAAGATGCCTCCTATGTGTTATTTTAAACTTGCAGTTTTAAAAAAAAGGGGCAGACAGTTTGTTTTGCACAGAATCGATGATAAAAGTGTCAAGTTTTATCAAAAAGCAGAAATGTCTGTATTAAATCTGTGTAACTGTTCTGCCATCAACATTTGATTTTCTGCGAAAATCAAATTAAAAGGATGTTGTGAGTACAATTTTTCAAATTGTTTCCCGTTTAAAACAGGAACATTCAACATGTACAAATTACAGGAAGACTGCGTCCTCCAAAGTAACCAGCAGGGGGCACAGCGTTGGAAATGAGTTTATCACAGCCACTGTAATTTCTCTATCTGACCGCTATAGAGGCGCTGTTATCACCCATGAGCGAATCTGCAGCTTTTAGCCCATAGACATCTAACATGGATGAAAAGCATCAATCAGACAGATCTAAAGCGTTACGTGATAAGCTCTAGAACCCAGGCTCACAAAAACGAAATCATGTGAGCAAAATCGGTTGAACTGTGAAACCTTTTAAACTGCGTTTAAAAGAAATAAGGTCGGTCCTCATAAAACAGTTGCAGCTCCCGGTGTCACGTGACCTGGTCACATGGCGATCGGCAGTTTCAGAGCAACTGACTCAATCCACCCATTAAAATCTCAAAAACACCGCGTTTAAACAGTCTTTTCAAAGATAGTAACGGGCAACAAGCTTGAAACTTGTCTGGGACAAACAGCTTAAGGGAAAGTTGACGAGGATGTGAGCTCCTCACTCCTTCAAGCGTCAACACCTACAGCGAAATCGACCAATCACAGCGAAGACAGAACTGTAGTTCTAAAACCCAAGTGTTCATGGGAAATTGTGTCTTCTAACCCTAACGCCACCCACGTGTGACGCGCCGTTCGAGCGGTGTGTTCACGGACCTGCGGTCGGTCGAACAAAAGTGTGGAACAGACTTTTCAACGTCCTAAAACAGTCAGAAATATTGCAAAACACCGCGGTTAAGCCAGTCTTCGACGATATCACGTGCATAGAACCCAAACAACACAGATAAACTGTCAGAAATGTGTGCAAAAATGAATCTGACAACCAGAGTCTACAGAAACCAACTTTTTTGAACACGACACACAATCACAGCGCCTTAAGCAGCCATTTTGACTCTCGGTACCGTTTTAGCTGTAGCTCGACCCAAAGTCCTAGACCCACTATCACAAAATAAACATATTTTTACACCGCAGAAAATTCTGTAAATGAGCTCAAACACATCCAGGCTAACTCCCACGCTCCCCAAAGAAGGCAGTACGTCTAACTGTTTAAACAACGGACTTTACGTCTATCGGAACCGTGCGGTCCGAACCAAGCTGAGTGGGTTTCACCCGAACCTCAGCTAAAAACACGTTGTAACAGATTAGGTAAAAACGGAGCAGCAAATGAGTGAAACAGACCTTCAACAGCAAACCGCAGATGTAATAAAATGAAGCAGAGGTGACACGGCGGTCACAAAACGAAAAAATGCATGCAGCCTCGCGACACGTAATGAAACGTCTCACAAAAACAACACTCATTCATCCGCAGCTTCAAGCATACGTTGGAATGTGAAAGAAAAAACAATTCTAACGGGAAACGCACCAGACAATGCCACGATTAGCAATCTCTGACACCCACCAGCCAAAACTATTCTATAAGCCCACAACAGGATGCAAACTATGCCAACAAATACCGTGACAGTAAGCTACAAAAACAACTTAATCAATTTAATCTTTCAGAAGACCTGTAGGGCCACCAATATGTAAAGAAATCTATAGGGTGTTTGTGTAATTAAACACTTACGAGGTCAGTTTACTGACTTACCTATACTTTGGATGCACAGGTCTGAGCAGACTTTTATCTGCACAAACATGCCACCAATTCACGGGGTCTCAACTTTTTCAGAATAAATCAATAAATCTGTGATGTGATTAGCCAGAAATGTAATTTCACAAGAGACTTCAACTTATGTTGGTCTACCAGAAAATAGACCTTTTATTGAAACTATCACAAAAATTACATTAAACATTTGTATCGATATTAGCTCTGATTTAATAACTACGTTGACAAGAATTCAAAATAAAACAAACAGACAGAAACTTTTCTGTTGGCACATTACTTACAGTTTACATTTAGAAATAAACATAAAGAGTTAAGGAGGAAGGAGAAAGGAAATGGTTGAATCTTATCTTGAGATGTAAACCAGAGTGGCTCATCCTCTGTTTGGCTTCGGCTGGACATCCGTACCGTGATGAAACGACGTTTTACCTTTGTGAAGATTTTCTTATCTCGACTCCAGTAAATTAGTCAAGCCAGACGCGCCTGCCTTGCTGCGTTTTATAGGCGACTACTTTCATCCTGCCACGGTCTCGTGAGGTTCGCTTTGGCCTCCCAGAGTAATGTTATCAGCTCCGGTTTGGTTTCAAGATAACTTCCAGGAAAAGTGTTCACAGCTTGGAGCAGTGACCCTCAGATGGCTAACAGCTGACGTGCTGTAAGCCTTGCTGAAGACGTGGGCCTTTGACTGATGGCCGGGACGTACAACAGCTTGGAGAAAGACGACTATGCATCTTTCATTCTCTCAGAGAACTCACTGTTGTTGAGTTGTGGTTCCCTTTTCACTCTCAGAATCAATAGGAAGTGTCCCTTTAAGAAGGGGGTGTGACTTAGTCACATACTTCCTGCTGATTGGTTGTCGTACCCCTAGAGAGGGTGTGACTTTGCAAGTGAGTGAGTTTGAGTGACAGATGATAGGGTAGACATAAACAAAGAAACATGCGTCAGCAGATGCAGGTGCATGTGAACAAGCCATGTAATTTGTTTTGAGAACAGATTCATTGTTTTTAGAAAGGACGGGAGACAGAAAGCAAATTATGTCTGGAACTTTTCCTTCGTTCCAAAAACACTTCAAACAAATACGACGGATTGTTCAGTCAACTTTAAGACAGTTATTCTGCACAGAGCAGACAGTTTAGAGCAAGATCATTCTAAGATGTTCTCTTAACTTTGGCATATTTAAAATATACCAGCTTAGTAAAATCATCATTAAATGACAAAAATATACTGTTGATCAATTCTGAATTAACACATATTAAAGAGAAAGTTCAATCTGATTAATTGGTGTCCATTAATTCATAATAATTGTAAAAATATAAGTGTCCACTCGTCTCCTTGAGGGCTTCAAGAAGGTGTAGCACTGAGAGTTTCAGAGAGATGTGGAGAGGCCCACATCCCATACGGACATGAGGGTGCTATATCCCTACAACGGTCTGAGCAGACCTCGTTGCACTGGACTGCATACACCACACCACTCTGTTTGTGTGTGGGGGTTCTGTCCTTAGGGTGGACCATACGTCTTCTGTTACAAATAAAGTCCAGTTGATCTTGAATTGAACGCCTTTTTGATTTAACCCTGAGTTGCTCCCGGTAGGACTGGATGGCGCCTTGCATGCAGTCGCCGCTACCGGTGTATGAATGCGTGTATGAATGCGTGGATGAATGGGTGGATGGTTGGTATTGTAAAGCGCTTTGGGGTTCCTCACAGGAGGCTGAAAAGCGCTATATAAATAAGCTCCATTTACCATTTACCAAAATGTCAGTGTCATCTCATTAATGTGCTTTATAATTCAGTCAAATAAGGATAAGGAAACAAGAAATCTTACGTATTTAAAAAACGCAAGTAATTAAAAAAATAAATTACAGAAACACCACAGAAATCCATCAACACTACTGTATTTTCCACCTGATTACTCGCACCTTTCTATAAGTCGCTTTGTCCAATTATTGGCAATAAATTGGAAAAATCAATAAACATGTCGCACCTTTATTTAAGTCGCATCTATTATGCGTCACCGCTATGCGACGCGTCAGCGCGTCATTTGCCCTGCTGAAAATGGCAGCCACAGAAGCATGCACGGAAGGACTTTTAACAAGATTAGCACGGTAAAAGCAATTATTTGTCTGCTGAAAATTATAGCAAAGATGTGTCTTAGCTTAACCGTTCCTTAATAAATTCACGTAATGGTCAAATCTGCTGGATTTAAATTGTTTCGCTTTGACGTCTTCCAAACGGTCGTGCGCGCTACAAAAATAAATTATAAATAAATCTAATTTTAGCTCAAACAACTCCAACAGCTAACAGTTTGTAAATGACCACCAAATAATTACTTTCTGTAAGTTTAAAGAAAATTTGCCAAGTGGTTTATCAGAGTCAGAGTCAGAGAGTCTTTATTGTCATTTGCACCGCATGTGGTACATGAGATGAAAACGAGATTATGTACACGAGGTCCCAGTTACATCCAACAACAAATGAAAGAGAAAAACAGTAATAACATCTAGAACTAACTAAGAAAAACATCAACTAGTAATACACTAAGCCTAATATAGTGGGAATAAACAGCAGCACGAACATGAGTTTGTATGAGCAGATGGTCACAGATGAACACAGATGAACACAGCAACAAGAAAACAGATCAGCATCAGCATGATGTGATATTTTGCAGTGTTTAATTTTATTTTTATTTATTCATGAGTCTAACAGCCTCAGGGTAGAAGCTGTTCCTCAGTCTAGTGGTTCTACACTTGATGCTCCTCAACCTCCGTCCTGAGGGGAGTGGGGCAAAGAGTGAGTGTGCTGGATGAGTGAGGTCTTTCATGATACAGGTGGCTCTTTTCCTGCATCTGGAGGTGTAAATGTCTGTGATGGTGGGGAGACTGACTCCAACAGACTTCTGTGCAGCCTTCACCACTCTCTGCAGAGCTTTCCTCTCTTCAACTGTGCAGCCTCCATGCCACACGTTGATGCTGGAGCACAGGATGCTCTCCACTGCACACCTGTAGAAGGAGGTGAGAACTGGGCTGCTCAGACCAGCTCGTCTCAGCCGTCTGAGGAAGTAGAGTCTCTGATGACCTTTCTTGATCAGGCTGGTGGTGTTGTTGCTCCAGCTGAGGTTATCATTCATGTGTACACCCAAGTATTTGTAGCTGGAGACCACTTCCACTGCAGACCCACCTATTATCAGTGGGGCATGGGTGTGTTTGTTCCTTCTGAAGTCCACAATCATCTCCTTTGTCTTCTTCACATTCATGTGAAGATTATTCTCTTTGCACCAGCTCTCCAGGTGTTCCACCTCCTGTCTGTAGCTGGACTCATCATTGTTTGTGATGCATCCCACCACCGCTGTATCATCTGCAAACTTAACAATATGACAGCCTGGAAGTGTGGCTGTACAATCATATGTGAGCAGAGTGAACAGAAGGGGGCTCAGCACACATCCCTGAGGAGAGCCAGTGCTGAGGGTTATGGTG
Organism: Garcialebias charrua; assembly: GCA_038048925.1. Lineage (NCBI taxonomy): Eukaryota > Metazoa > Chordata > Actinopteri > Cyprinodontiformes > Rivulidae > Garcialebias > Garcialebias charrua. Next base: position 32 of record JBBPBX010048267.1, on the reverse strand, counting down.
GAGGAGGAGAAGTTGTGGATCTTCACGGACTG
>JBBPBX010048266.1:0-17516 GCA_038048925.1 Garcialebias charrua | reverse complement strand
AGGGGTTGGGTGGAGGTGGGGGGGTTGCAGGATGGGTGGTAGGGGGAGGGAGGGGTGTGTGTGTGGGGGGGGCTCTGTTAAGCTTTCGCAGCTGCACTTGTCTCAAGGCCATTAGAGTACTTGTTTTAAAATAAAATAAAAACTTATTCAGATGCTTTGTCTCTCTGATTCATTCAGCCATATTTTTTTACTGACTAAAGGTCTATCTCTTTTTTTTTCCTTTTAGACAGACAACCTTTTGTGTACAGTATTTATTAATATATGTGAGCAAATTAATGTCAAACTGGAAAACCTTTTAGATCCAGTAATCACACTCAGAGCAGTTAAACACAGAAAACGCTGCAGGCAGGTTCAGCACGGGTGGGGGGGTCTGAGAAAGGCCCACAGATAAGGAGCCAGCTGCCTACACACACAAGAAAATGGGAGGAAGAAAAAGCAGAGGTGCAGGGCTCCAGAAACAAACATACACATAAAAAAGGACTAAACAAATACAGTACATAATGACGCGTCAAATATAAAAATAAACGTTCTTGTCTTAATTTCTCTTCTTGCCTGGCCGGACACACTAAACGTCCAATTTAAAGGTCTGGCAGCCAGCCTCACATTTCTGGTCTTGGCGTATTTTTGGCTGCCCTCGCTTATAAATCACAGAAATCTTGGTTCTGCCAACTAGCGTGTGCGCAAAATTCGCCTAGTTATCGAAAAGCAGACACCTCATTCAAAATTTCAAGTCATCGGCTCAGGGTGAACTAGTTCCTGTTACTGTACTCAAATTGTTCTAAAAACGACATATCAACAAACACTATTTAACACTCACATTTCTTGTTGACCTGCGCGGATGTCTGGGAATCTCCGCCAACCCGACCCTGATCGCACCATGGACAGAGGAAGCCGGCCAGAGACAAACCCAATCACTGGACTTTCTGTCATATTTACCGTGCCTCGCAGCTGCGCTCCGTTCAGAGGTCATCAGGAGCAGGTATTGGGGAGAAAGGGTTTTCGGCACCATAATGATGGGGATTTTAAACCCCTGTTACCTTAATAAAAATCACACAAGATAAACAAGAGAACAGTGTTAAATCAGACAAACAACTTTGCAAAGGGGAAGGCTTTTTAATGTCTTTTGAAACTTAGTTTGGTCTCAAATACATTGTTCAGCACAATTCCGAATTGTACTGGACATGACAAGCTATTTAAACAAGAAGCAGGTGGAGTTTGACAAGCTCTGACGTCTTACAGATAAAACAAACAAGTCATGGTTCTGATCAAACAAGAACATCTAATCCAAACATTGTCAAGGCTAGAAGACTGTCTTTTCTGTATCAAGGAGAAAAAGCAAACAACATGTTTGTACTATCAAATATAAGTGTTTAAAGGGAACAGAGAATATTTGATATAAGTGAGCTGGGTTATAATTATTGGGTCAGAGTAATTAGTTTTAGATGATAAATATTGAACATCTCCATCAATAATTGTACTCAGTCTAAAAGAAAACTGAAAGTTATGCACCATAACTCATGTTCCCTGAAGGAAGGGAACGAGGTGCAACATATGCAATGGGAATTGCACCCCCGCGCGATTACATGAAGGAATACATTTACACCTTTACGGCAAGGGCGTCAGCGTTGCGCCAGAGGCCCCGCCCTCTGGGCATTTAAGCTACTGACGCCCATCCATCTTTCTCCAAAATGCACTTCACCGAGCTTTCAGCATTGAAAGGGCCAGATATGTTGCACCTCATTCCCTTCCTTCAGGGAACATGAGTTATGGTGCATAACTTTCAGTTCCCTTTCAGTCATGTCTCTCGGTGCAACATATGCTATGGGAACGTAATTCATTCACGCCCTTGAAATGCTCAGTAAAATGCATGCTAGTGTGAACGTCTGCCCTTGATCAGCAGGCATCTCAAGGCTACTTTCTACTGTGTGTTAGAAAGGACAGCCTGAGTGACATCACACGCAGTAACATCCAAACTGTAATGCTTTGCAAAAGTGTTTATTGAGCTCCAGTTTGCCGCAGCACAAATGTCTGCAACTGGTACACCCTTGAACAGTGACCACGAAGTGGCCAAGCCTCGAGTAGAGTGAGCGTGCACTCCAGAGGGCACCTGTTGACCTTTGCTACTGTACGCCCTTTTTATGGCTTCAGTCACCCAGTGTGAGAGGCGCTGCTTTGAGAGGGCCTTTCCGGTAGCAGGTGCTGCAAAGCACACAAACAGTTGATTTGTTTTTCTCCATTCGGCTGTTCTCTGCATGTAAGTGCTTAAAGCCCTCACAGGGCAAAGAGCCTTCAGCCTTTCCTGTTCCTGAGTGAGGACAGGAGCAGGTGGAAAAGAGGAGAGATCAAAATCCAGACTTCTAGGGTTTAAAGTCAAGACCTTGGGGATATATGCGGGATTAGGCCTCAAGGTGACCTTTGACCCGTCAGGGGCGAATCTGGTACTCATTGGATGTACAGACAAGGCATGGAGATCACCCACGCGTTTCGTCGAGCAAAGCGCCAGGAGTAGAGCAGTCTTATAAGATAATAAGTCTATCTTAATTTCGCTCAGTGGTTCGAATGGTGGATCACAGAGAGCCCCCAAAACCAGACTAAGATCCCAACTAGGGGTCAGGACCCTGCTGGGGGGTCTCAATCTTAGCACGCCCTTCATAAATCTTATTATGATTGGATGCGCGCCAGGCGTCCTGTTTCCCCAGCCTTCGTGACAGGCTGAAATTGCTGATAGGAACACCTTAATTGTTGAGAAAGAACAACCTTTTTCCAGTAAGTCCTAGAGAAAAGTCAAGAGCTGAGCCAGGTCACATGAATAAGAAATAATATTTCTTTCTGTGCACCAAGCCTCAAAAATACGCAATTTTTGTGCGTAAAGAGACTGTGTTGATACAGCTCGGGCATGTTGAATGTTTTTTACCACATTTTCTGGCAGGCCTGATGCCACCAGTTTGTTCCTTTCTGCCACCAAGCTGACATTTTTTACAGCTCCCAGCCTAAACAGCGAGACTACTCCATCTGGTGACGTAGTATGTCCCTGAAGAAGGGCAGTTGGTGGAACCAGTTCTCCTCCAAGGGCTCTGGATTCTGTGATCCCCTGAGGGTCAACAATGTTAGGGAACAGGCCTTTTTGCAGATGTGCCGCCATACTACTCTGATCAAGAGTGTTCGAGGGCAGAGGCAATCTGTTGTCATTATTAGACAAAAGTGGAACAGAATGTCTGTTTTTCCTCTTTTTGTTTGGGGTCATGTGACTGATGAGCTGCGAGTTTTGTAAACGAGCAGATCTCCTGACCCCAGTCCGTTTCCTGGATGGGTTTGGTTTACTGGTCTTCAGCCTTAACATAGCACTAGAGCCAGACAAACTGCCTGTCTGTGTTTCACCCGGTGGGGGGATATTGTTTAAGAGCAGAACTGAATCAGCACAGTGAGTATGGTCACGTGCTACAGGATCACTGCCTGAACATTGCGTGTCGCCCATCAAAGATAAGGGGACAGCCGTAGCGTGAGAATGTGGAGATGGTTCTTTGTGCTTGGTAGACTTTAAATTGGTTGGTGACAGAGAGCTCAGTTCCCTTCGATTAAAAGGAAGAGGAATCTGATTCAGCCCTGGTTTGTTTACACACACAGCTGTTTGATCACAAACGTCTTTGTAAATGTGTGAAGCCTGTGGTCGCCTGTGGGCTTCTGCCGTAGCCCTCCCGACCCTTACTGGGAGTCGTTGAATGGGTGTCCAGGAAAGTGGCTCGTCAGATTCTGTCAGCGTGCCTCTCTGGGGCACGGACATGTCACGTGTTTGCTTGGTTTGTGTATTGTCCGCCCAGTGGTTCACAACGGAGCGTGGGCTGGAGCACGTGACCCCCCTCACCTGTCTCCGTGAGGGATGTGGGGCCTGCTTGCAGATGCCTCTGTGCCTGTCTGCGATACATGGAACAGAGGCACCTTGCTGGAGCTTATTGATTAGGCTAACACCCGTGAGCCGTGAGGGAGGGGGGGAAGTGACATCCTCCCTTTATGTCGGCTGGTAGCATAGGCGTAATTTACACGGGGGTTAGGGGGGTTTTGACCCCCCCAATAATTTGATCCGGTCATTTAACCCCCCCAATAAAATGAAATCATTTCGTCATTATACATATCTTACATCAATAATTGATTTTCTTTATTCATTCAAATTTTTTAGTAAAATTGCTGCATGTTTTTAACAAACTCCCTGAGGACTGACCCCCTCCCCTGCAAATAATTTGGTATCACCCATCTCACCGGCTACAGGAAGTCACGTGAGTCACGGAGCTGCTCATGAAGTTGCCCAGAAGTTTCTACATGCATGTGTTCGAAAAAGGCCTCCTTTGGTCGGACTGACTCTGTCGCTGCCCGCCCCTTGCTATGGATGTAGCTGCTATTAGCTGTGAGGTTCGCTGTTTTTGTTTGCAAGATACCACTCATAAACCACACCGCGGATTTTTAAATCAAGCTGATTTCACATTTGGTTCAGCTCAGGAGCCCGTCTGCTGTAGTGAGGTAAGAAATATATTTTTTAAGCGTTTATTTAACTAAATTTAAAGAAACAAAGCTCCGGTTTGACCCGCCTGGCGCCTGCATAAAATTCAGCGAACTTTTTTTTTTAAAATCCAGCTGATTTGAACATTTCGTCAAACTCAGGAGTACGTCTACTATCACCCATAAGTCAGCGAAGAAATACTGTATATTTTTAAGCGTTTATTTAGCTAAATTTAAAGAAAGAAAGCGTCCGGTTTGACCCGCCTGGCGCCTGCATAAAAATCAGCGAACTTTTTTTTTTAAATCCAGCCGATTTGAACATTTAGTTAAACTCAAGAACACGTCTTCTATAAAGTCAGCTTAGTAATATATTTTTTCTCGCAAAGAAATAATTGTTTTTACCGTGTTTCTTTGTGAAGTTCTTCGTACTAGCTGGGTCCTGTCGCCGCCATCTTGATCAGGACAAAGCTGACGCGTCGCGTGGAGATGACGCGTATACAGCAAGAGAAATTGAATATGATGTCCCATTAAGTAAAGCAGAAATAAAAATAATTGTTAAAGATAAAATAAATGATATGTGGCAGGAGAGGTGGGATTTAGAGGAAAGAGGAAGACATTTACATAACATACAGAAGGAGGTACTCCTAAGTGACGATAGTAGTTTAATGTCTAGGAGAGAGGAAGTATGGATTAAGTTGAGGATTGGGCACACTACATTAAATAGTGGTCTAAAGATAATAGGAAAACATCCATCAGGTGACTGCTCTAATTGTGGGGTACTGGAAGGAGTGGAACATGTGTTGATTTATTGTAAGAAATATAATAAAGAGAGGAAGGCACTGGAAAGGGTAATGGGGAGTTCGGTGACAATGGTTACTTTATTGAAGAAAAATCAGTCACAGGTTATAACTAAAGCATTTGTTAAATATTTGAAAGTTACAAAATTAGCTGAAAGGATTTAATTTTATTTTAATTAATTAATTAATTAATTTATTTATTTATTTATTTTTTGTTGAAAGTAGACTCTTGAATTACATCTCCGTCCGGTTGATGGCGGTAATGCACTGAGTTTGTAAACTGCCAGTAAACACCATCGAAGAAGAAGAAGAAGAAGAGATGACGCGTATTAAACACTGAAGCGTATAGTGGACAATTTTTTCGTGTTTATTGTTAATCACAACCCCCCCAATGTTAGACCTAAAGTTACGCCCCTGGCTGGTAGGCCAGAGGGACCCATTCTGCTGGTTATTGTTTGTTGTTTTTTTTTTTTTTTTGAGAGTCAATAAAACAGAGATGGGCTTTTTTTTAGCTTTATTCGTGCTTAAGTGTAATGACATGTTTGATTTTATGTCACTCACAGCAGGAAAAACATGATTTGTGCATGCAACAGAGTTACCAGCTTTTTGTACCGTGCTACAAATAAGTCTGGACATGAAAGGATCATTCCCCATACTGCGTGGACGGGTGATCGTGTAAAATCAAGACGTGGACCTGGTTCATCAGGCACGCTTTTGTCTGGTGTCCTGGTTCGCCGAGGAGGCCCTGTGTCTGACCGCCTGACGAGGGACAAACCTGTTTTTGCTCCAAGCATGTTAGGTTCGAGGTGGGTCCGGCAGTTAATTCTGCCGGTGCTCGTCCTCGTACGTCGGTCACTTTTACGGTAGAGCCCGTGTTGCTGAGCGGTGTCGAGGCTGCGTAGGTCTGCCCCCAGCAGACTCCCTGAGGGGGGCATGCTTCTCCTGGGAATGTCCACCCGGAGAGCTTCAGCCTGTTTGCGCCTCTGGTCAAGCTTGGTCTGAATTCGATCCAAAGCTTTCCCAAACAATCCCGTCGGTTCTATCGAGTGGTGTAGAAAAGGCACCTTTTGTCCCTCAGGGAGATCAGATAAAGTCATCCATAGATGGTGTATCGCGATGAGCACTTCGGCCATGCCTCTGCCTTGAGCAACAGCAGCTATCCCCATCATGCGGAGCACAAAGTCTGTTGCCCTGCAGGCTTCATCCAGCAAGTCAGCGGCAGCTTGCTTGTCCGTTGTTACCTGGAGCTGTTGCAGTTTTTCAGCCAGGTAAGCCTGCATCAACGCGGACGCGTTCATCGCGCGCGCCGCGAGTCCCTGAGCTCTGTAGCATTTTTCGAGCAGAGAAGCTGAAGCTCGACAGGCTTTGCTGGGGAGAGTTGGTTTTGTCCCGGATGACTTGGGAGCCAGGTGAGACGCCAGTGTCCTCAATTTGAGGCACGTTAGCTATTCCCACCTCATCCATCCCGTCCACGTCGAGAAACTGCGAGAGTGGTAACAGCATGGGAGCTCGGGGCTGAGCCCAGGTGCGAGTCAGCTCTGTGAGGAAGTCCGGGAACACGGGCATCCTTTGCCTCGTGGCGGCCTGCTGCTTTGAGTAAAAATAGTTTCCTGCCAGCCTCGTGACCTGTTGACGAGGCGGAGGTTCTGGCCATGGGATGTGCAACGCGTCCATTGCTCTGTGACACAGGTCGAACAGAGCAGGGATGGAAATGTCAGTTTCCAGGAGCACAGGTACCGGGGTGCGGGAGAGGTCTTCTCCCTGTTCCTTTTATTCGACGTCTGCGTCCTCCGCGGAAAATTCGCCAGAGGCTGAAATCGAGATCTCGTCCTCGTTCATGATGCCTCGGGTGTCGAATTCGACTGTTAGGTCCACCATGGGAGCCAGCACGTCAGGGCTGTCACCCAATTTGACTCATGTGCTGTCATCCAGAGCCATATTCTCGAGCTCCGGCGTGGAAGTCAGGGGCTCGGTGGTATCCGGGTCCGTTGGCACTGCCGCGGCACCCATGGCCTTGGCGACAAAATCCGCCCGGTGCCTCTTCACCGCCTCCAGCCTCTGGTTGCAGTGTGGGCAAGAGTCGGGCACATCCAGTGCCATTTTTGCGTGTAACATCCCCAAGCAGACGGGACAGGCCTCATGGGTGTCCGTCGCTGCAAGGGAGAAACCGCATCCACTAGGACAGGCGCGCGAGGTTGGGCTCGCTGTCCTGTTGATTTTCCTTGGAAGTCTTGTCTTTCGCTTTCCTTTCTCCGGAGGCATGTCCGAGATAAGGCGGGCGAGTCCTTCCAGAATAATTGTTATTTTATTTTGAGACGTCTCCTCCGTCGAGTCGCTTTCGCTGGCTAGCCTGCTATGAATTAGCAGGGGTAGCGGTGTGACACAGTTAGCGCCGTCGAGCGAAGCAGTCTGCGGAGAGAGGAGAAGAAAAAACTTTGGGGTTAAGATAAAATGTACCGGACTAGCTTTCGCTAGCTTAGCAATACGCAGGAATAATTCTCCGTACGCTCTGTGTAGGGAGCAAGCTCACCTCTGGTTGATGAAGCAACAGAGAAGTCCCGCGAAGAGTGGTAGTTCAGGTTTAACCCTAGGATGCATGAACGACCAATACCTACATTCTTCCATGAGTGGGGTCAAAAATGACCCCAATTAGAATCAATGTGTTTTTGCAATGAATTTAAATGATGTCTTTAATTTTGGTTAAAGGTAGTTATATTTATTATATTTGGGTCAACAAAAGACTGATTTGACATTTAATATGGTTATTCATAACTTTTTATAACATTTTTTCACATGAAATAACATCAAAAATCTTCAAAAATTATTGCTAGAATGTCCATCTCTCTGAAGGACAAAAAAGAGAATCAACAAACGACCAGAACATTGTACACTCACATGTGCCCACTGCCCACACAAACATCTTTTTCTCTATTCACTGTGCGCAGTTGTCACAAAATTTTTGCTTTTTGCTGTGACCATTGCACACTGTAGTACTGCATTTCCTGCACCAATTGGTGGCTTTGCAGTCTTTGTTTCTTGGACACATCTGGCAACTCTTTCTCTTCTGTTGGCCCTCTGTGCCTCTCTCCTGTTACTTGTTTGCAACTTTTGTCACTCCACATCTTCCAGTTGCTTCAGTGATGTCAGTTGGTAGGTTCAGGGTACCTTGGGTTGTGTAGAAAACTTCCAAAGAGCACACACATTGGTACATTCCAGTTCTTCTCACTTCGTGCAAGAATGGTCACTCCAATGAAGGCCATGAGCTCCTCTTTGCTTAGATTTTTCCACTCTTTTCCTCTGCTTATTGTGACTTTTCTTCCCTCCATGTTTGTTCATGTCAACATCTCTTCTAATATACTATCCATCCATCCATTATCTTTTACCCGCTTCTTTCATTTTTGGGTCACGGGGGTCGCCGGTGCCCATATCCAGCAATCACTGTGCGAGGGGCAGTGTACACACTGGACGGGTTGCAAGTCTATCACAGGGACACATAGAGACAAACCACCATTCATTCTCTCACTCACACTTAGGGTCAATTTAGAGTTACCAATCAGCCTGACATGCATGATTTTAGTCTGTGGGAGGAAACCGGAGTACCCGGAGGGAACCCACGCATGCACGGAGAGAACATGCAAACTCCACCCAGAAAGGCACGCAGATTTGAACCAGGGACCTGCTTGCTGAGAGGCAGCAGCTCTACCAGTTGCACCACCGTGCTGCTCTTCTAATATACTCTCAGTGATAAACAGCTTTCATGCATCTATTGGAGAGATGGTGCTAAACCCAGGTGCAGGCCCTGACCGACTTCTCAGTAAATTGTGGCTTGGTGTTAAAAGAGGCATACAGATTTTTAAAATAATTTATATAGTCAAGTCAAGTCAAGTCAAATTTATTTATATAGCACAGTTAGAACAGATAAACTGTTATCAAGGTGCTTCACACACACACACAACATAAAAGAGGCTCAAAAATTTACAGAACAGTATCACACATCAATACAGTAGTAACAATTCTGATATTAACAGCAGTAAAGTATAATAAAAATGTATAAGAACAATATTAAAATGAAAACAGTAAAAATATATACACTACGTCAGTCACTATACACTACGAATGGTCACTCCAATGAAGGCCATGAGCTCCTCTTTGCTTAGATTTTTCCACTCTTTTCCTCTGCTTCAATATATATATACAATATATATAATAATATATAATAGGTTACCTAAAGGGTTTGCATTTGTTACAAGGAATTATGAATACAATGAGTCTCTACACAACAAATGCAGTAATATCAGCTGGCTTACTAAACTAGTGTAATGTTAGCTAGCTTACGGTAAGTACTAACATTATGTTGTAGTTAGCTGAGTGTCTACTTTGTTGACCAACATGATATTCTATCACAGTAAAGTCATGGAGTTGGTAAATGCAGATAATACATGTACTTTGTATGCTGCTGTGTCAAACTGACCTCCTTGTGGTGAGACTGCAGGTATCAGATGTGTAAATGAGACAGAAAATGTATCTTGACAGTCACAGTTGGTAAGAATCAAAGGTTCCCAAAGAAAACCCTTGAGATTCTATAGGAAATGCTTGGGGTCATTTTTGACCCCACTCATGAAAAACTGGGGTAGTGACACAAAAACTGCAATTTCTGAAAATGTATAAAAACATTTTAAAAAATTCAAATGGCTTGAAGTCACAAACATGTTTTATGAGGAATACCTGGAATATGGAAGAGTAAAAACTTTTAGTTTCAGAGTTTTTGAAGAATAACAACCCTCGGGGTCATTTTTGACCCCACTTATGCATCTAAGGGTTAAGCGAGGTGAAGGGCAATAAGAGAAAGATGGATGGGCGTCAGCAGCTTAAATACCCAGAGGGCGGGGCCTCTGGCGCAACGCTGACGCCCTTGCCGTAAAGGCGTGAATGTATTCCTTCAGGTAATCGCGCGGGGGCGCAATTCCCATAGCATATGTTGCACCGAGAGACATGACTGAAAGGGAACTAGTATTAAATGCATAACAGATTACAAAGGCAAGAACAAACAATGCCCCAGGGACCCATCTCTGCCTGATGCCCTCAATAAGTTTTATGCACGTTTTGAAGATCCAAACAGACCAGCTAGCACCAGACTCACCTCATCACCAGATGAAGAGCATCTCAGAGTGACCGCAGCAGAAGTGAGAGGCAGTCTCAGAAGGATTAATCCTCATAAAGCAACCGGACCAGACAACATCCCAGGGAAAGTTCTGAAGGAATGTGCGGACCAGCTCTGTGAGGTGCTGGCTGACATCTTCACCACCTCACTTGCACTGGAGTCAGTTCCCACCTGCCTGAAGACCGCGACCATCATCCCAGTCCCAAAGAGCTCCACAGTGACTGGTCTGAATGACTATAGACCGGTGGCCCTCACCCCGATAGTCGCTAAATGTTTTGAGAAACTGGTCATGTCCCACATCAAGGCAACCGTCAACATCAACGAGGACCCTCATCAATATGCATACCGCGAGAACCGATCAACAGAGGACGCCATCTCTTCCGTGGTCCACACTGCTCTCACCCACCTGGATCAGAAGGACTCATACGTGCGTCTGCTCTTTGTGGACTTCACATCTGCCTTCAACACCATGATGGTGTAGTGGCTAAGGCTTTTGACTTGGGACCCGAAGGACGCGGGTTCGCGCCCCGGCCACTACACACCTTGGGGTGTCTATGAGTGCACACCTAATTCTCCAGCTCCCCGAGCGCTGACTATGGCTGCTCGCTGCACCACCTGGTGGTGGTTGGGTTAAAGGCAGAAGACCAATTTCGTCTGTCAAGTATGGGAAACATACACAGATGACAAATGTGACAAATTATTATTATTATTAGGCCTTAAAGGTCCACTGACATGAATTTTTTACTATTCATAAAATTGCTCAATATATATATATATATTTTATCATTTAAATATGTTTGTTTTTGCAAACAAAATGATAAATCACTTTAATTTTGCTTTAAAAGTGATTTTGAACTTCAAGCCGTGTTTAATCATGGGAAATCCGATTACACTCGAACGCACCATATGTGATGTCACACTGGGCAGAGGGCTGTGGTGTCTTTAATAGCGGACAATTTAAAACTGGACGAATTTATCAATCTATGTGAAGATTTGAGCTATTTGTCTTCATTTTGGGAAGCAGAAAATAGTTTGGGTGATGGAACAAGAAACAACAGGATCTAATTTAGGTCTGATGCTGTATCAGACTTCCTTCATGTCGAGCTGCTCATACCTGCGCACTGTGACAAGCCCAGAGCTCTGCCCGGTGTGACATCACAGATGGTGCGTTCGCGTGTAATCGGATTTCCCATGATTAAACACGGCTTGAAGTTCAAAATCACTTTTAAAGCAAAATTAAAGTGATTTATCATTTTGTTTGCAAAAACGAACATATTTAAATGATAAAATATATATTTTGAGCAATTTTATGAACAGTAAAAAAATCATGTCAGTGGACCTTTAAGGTGACCTTTGACCTGTCAGGGACGAATCTGGAACACATTGGATGTACAGACAATGTATGGAGGTCACCCACGCGTTTCGCCGAGCAAAGTGCCAGGAGTAGAGCGGTTTTACAAGATAAAAAATCTATCTTAACCTCGCTCAGTGGATCGAATGAGGTCACAGAGAGCCCCTAAGACCAGGCCAAGATCCCAACCAGGGGTCAGAATCCTGCTGGGTGGTTTAGTCCGAAGCACACCTTTCATAAATCTTATTATGATTGGATGCGCTCCAGGTGTCCTGTGTCCCCAGCCTTCGTGACAGGTTGAAATAGCTGATAGGAAAACTTTAATCGTTGAGTAAGAACAACTTTTTCCAGTAAGTCCTGAAGGAAGGTCAGGAGCTGAGCCAAGTCGCATGCATAAGAAATAATATTTCTTTCTGAGCACCAGGCTTCAAAAATACGCCACTTCTGTGCGTATAGAGACTGTGTTGACATAGCACGGGCATTTTGTATGGTTTTTACCACATTTTCTGGCAGGCCTGATGCCATCAGCTTGTTTTTTTCTGCCAACAAGCTGACATTTTTGATAGTTCCTGGCCTAAGCGGCTGGACTGCCCCTTCTGGTGACATAGTTTGGCCCTGAAGAAGAGCAGTTGGTGCATCCAGTTCTCCTCCAAGTGCCCTGGAGGCTGTGAACCCCTGGGGGTCAACCAAGTTGGGAAGAGGGCTTCCTTGCCAATGTGCTACCAGCCTGCTCTGCTCGAGGGTAATCGAGGGCAGATACGACCTGTCATCCATATTAGACAGAGTTGGAGCAGAAAGTCTATTTTCCCCCTCCAAGTTTGGGGTCATGGGACTGGGAGACTGCGAGTTTTGTAAACGAGCAGATCTTCTGACTCCAATCCATTTTCTGGAATGGTCCAGTTTACTGGTCTTTGGCTTTAAAAGAGCGTCGGAACCAGTTAAACTGACCGGGGTCTGTGTTTCACCCGTTGGGATAATTTTGTTTGAGAACAGAGCTGGATCAGCACAGAGAGGAAGGTCACGTGCTGTCTGATCACTGCCTGGACATTGTGTGTCCCTCATTAATAATAAAGAGGCAGCTGCAATGTGAGAACGTGGAGATGCTCCTTTTAGTTTGGCAGACTTTAGATTATTTGGGCAGCACGGTGGCACAACTGGTAGAGCTGCTGCCTCTCAGCGAGCAGGTCCCCGGTTCAAATCCCGGTCCGGGGGCCTTTCTGGGTGGAGTTTGCATGTTCTCTCCGTGCATGCGTGGGTTTTCTCCGGGTGCTCCGGTTTCCTCCCACAGTCCAAAAACATGCATGTTAGGCTGATTGGTAACTCTAAATTGACCCTGGGTGTGAGTGAGACAGGTCCCTCTTGTAAATGAGTCCCCGTGGCTCAACGAGGCTAGCTTGTATAAATAAAGGTTGAATGAATTTGGTGATAGAGAGCCCAGTCCCATTCAAAAAAACAGGAAGAGAGATCTGATTCAACTCTGATTTGTTTACATGCACAGCAGCTTGAACACAATTGCTGCTGTGAATGTGTGAAGCTTGTAGCTGCCTGTGGGCATCTGACGTCCCCCCCTCGTCGTTAGATTCTGTCAGCATGCCTCCCTGAGGTGCGGACATGTCACGTGTTCGCCTGGTTAGTGTATTGGCTGCCCCGTTATTCACAATGGAGCGGGGGCTTGAGCACGTGACCCCCCTCACCTGTCTCCGTGAGGGGTGTGGGGGCTGCTTGCAGACGCCTCTGTGTCTGTTTACTGCAGACGAATCAGAGGCACCCTGCTGGGGTTTATTGATTAGACTAACACCCCATGGGCCATGAGGGAGGGGAGGGGGGGGATGGCCCCCTCCCTTTATGACGGCTGGTCGGCTAGAGGGACCTGTTCTGCTGAAGTTATTTGTGTTTTTTTTTAGAGTCAATAAAACAGAGAGGGGCTGTTTTATTAGCTTTATTCGTGCTTATGTGCAATGACGTACATGATTCTATGTCACTCACAGCAGAGAGAGCATGATTTGTACATGCGATAGATTTACCAGCTTTTTGTACCGTGTTACAAATAAAGTCTGGACATGAAGGGATCATTCCCAGTACCACGTGGGCGGGTGATCGTGTAATGTGGGAACGTGGACCTGGTTCATCAGGCACGTTTCTGTCTGGTGTCCCAGTTTGCCGAGGAGGCCCTGTGTCTGACCGCCTGGCGGGGAACAAACCTGTTTTTGCTCCATGCGTGCTTGGTGCGAGGTTGGCCCGGCGGGGGTCTCTGCCGGGGCTCCTCCTCGTATGCTGGCCGCTTCTGCGGTGGGGCACGCGTTGCCGAGCGGTGTCGAGGCTGCGCAGGTCTGCCTCCAGCAGACTCCCTTGGGGGGGCGAAGCTTCTCCGGGGAATGCCCACCCGGAGAGCTTCGGCCTGTCTGCGCCTTTGGTCCAGCTTGGTCTGAATTCGCTCCAAAGCTTTACCAAATAATCCCGTCGGCTCTATCGAGTGGTGGAGAAAAGGCACCTTTTGTCCCTCAGGGAGATCCGTTAAAGTCATCCACAGGTGGCGAATCGCGATGACCACTTCCGCCATGCCTCTGCCTTGAGCAACAGCGGCTGTCCCCATCATGCGGAGTACAAAGTCTGTTGCCCTGCGGGCTTCGTCCAGCAAGTCGGCGGCAGCCTGCTTGTCCGTTGTTACCTGCAGCTGTTGCAGCTTTTCCGCTAGGTAAGCCTACATCAACGCGGACGCGTTCATGGCGTGCGCCACAAGTCCCTGAGCTCTGTAGCACTTCTCAAGTAGAGACGCTGAAGCTCGACAAGCCTTGCTGGGGAGAGCTGGTTTTGTCCCGGATGACTTAGGAGCCAGGTGAGACGCTAGTGTGTCCTCATTTTGAGGCACGTTAGCTATTCCCACCTCATCCATCCCGTCGACGTCGAGGAACTGTGAGAGGGGAAGGAGCATGGGGACTCTTGGCTGAGCCTAAGTGCAAGTTAGTTCTGTGAGGAAGTCCGGGAAGACAGGCATCCTTTGCCTCGTGGTGGCATGCTGCTTCGAATAAAAATAGTTTCCTGCCAGCCTCGTGACCTGTTGGCAAGGCGGAGGCTCGGGCCGTGGGATGTGCAACGCGTCCGCTGCTCTGTGGCACAGGTCGAACAGAGCAGGGATGGAAAAGTTGGTTTCTGGGAGCACAGGTACCGGGGGCTGGGAGAGATCTTCTCCCTGATCCTCCAGTTCCACGTCTGCGTCCTCCGCTGAAAATTCGCCCGAGGCTGAAATTGAGATCTCGCCCTGTTCATCATGCCTCGGGTGTCGAACTCGACTGTTAAGTCCACCATAGGAGCCAGCACGTCAGGGCTGTCACCCCATTTGACTCGTGTGCTGTCATGTAGAGCCATGTTCTCGAGCTCCGGCGTGGGAGTGAGAGGATCCATGGTGTCCGCGTCCGCTGGTACTGCTGAAGTGCCCATGGCCTTGGCGATGAGGTCAACCCGGTGCCGCAGCACCGCATCCAGCATCAGGCTGCAGTGTGGGCAAAAGTCGGGCGCCTCCAGCGCTGTTTTTGCGTGTAGCATTCCCAGGCAGACTGGACAGGCCTCATGGGTGTCCGTCGCCGCGAGGGAGAAACCGCATCCGCTGGGACAGGCGCGCAAAGTTGGGCTTGCCGTCCCGTTGGTTTTCCTTGGAAGTCTTGCCTTTCGCTTTCCTTTCTCGGAGGCATGTCCGAGATAAGGCGAGCGAGTTCTTCCAGAATCCTTTTTCTTTTTCCTTGAAATGTCTCCTCCGTCGCGTCGCTTTCACTGGCTAGCTCGCTAGGAGTTAGCAAAGTAGCTTTTTCTTGTGGCGTAGTTAGCGCCGTCGAGCGAAGCAATCTGTAGAGAGAGGAGAAGAAAATACTTTGGGGTTAAGAGAAAATGTGCCGGACTAGCTTTCGCTAGTCCAGCAATACGCAGGAATAATTCTCTGTGCGCTCTGTGCAGGGAGCAAGCTCACCTCAAGTTGAGCGATGAAGCAACAGAGAAGTCCCGCGAAGAGGTAGTTCAGGTTTAGCGAGGTGAAGGGCAAAAAAGAGAAAGATGGATGGGCGTCAGCCACTTAAGTACACAGAGGGCGGGGCCTCTGGCGCGGCGTTGACGCCCCTGCCGTAAAGGAGTGAGTACTGTATATTCCTTCAGGTAATCGCGCGGTGGCGCAATTCCCATAGCAAGTAGGTTGCACCGAGAGACCAGACTGAAAGGGAACAGCTGGTTTACTATATTTTGGAGCAGATTTGGAATAAAGTAGATTACTGTTAACTTCTGCTGAAATTATTGAAAAAACAAACAAACAAAAAAACCTTCCTTTTTTAACTTTAACCAGCTTGGAAATCTACACATCAGTGTTAGAGTGGCATTCAGGACTAAAAAATCCGATGCGGCCCTGTCCCGTATATATTTTTTCTGAGCCCGACCCGACTAATTAATTGTAATTACAGGCCCGAACCCGAAAATAAATAAATAATAATAATAATAATTACCGGTAAGCTTTTACTGCTTTTGTAAGCAGATCAGTTTCACATGATAATTTTTTTTAAAGTATTTCAAAGAAAGGAAGATATAAGATTTCTTTTTTATTAACAAGTCACCAAATGGATACTAACATACAATGAATAGCCTAAAAAAATCAACTCTAAAGATGAAGATGATGTCTTTTTTTTTAACCTGTTTCAACCGTCCTGTCGGGGTCAAATGCAAATCCTCAGATGTGTGATAAGAGCAAAGGGTGGGCGGGACCACATCGCAGTTGTTGTGCAATGTGCTCCAGCGCTATATATTTTCACAGTCTGGTTAACTGCTGCACTCTATTATATTTCTTTCGTTATTCTCAGTAAACTTACTGCCTCCTCCTCCGTCACAAGTAGATTAACACAATGTTATATTGTGGATTCTTATTTAGTTTTCTTTGTGCTGTATGATTCGTAATACTGCATTGTTACATATCCTGAGGAAGCTGCCAATGCTGACACCTTTTAGTTCTTATGTATGTTGACTGCAGTCATGCTTTTGTGTGGTTAATTAGTCTGATTGTGATCAGGCTTGTGTGTGTTCAGCCAGGAACACCTGAGAGCCACGCCTATATATACTTCAAGTTGACTGTGCTTGAATGCGGAGTGTTGTGAGCTCAGAGGAGGTTGCTTTTGCTGAGCTGTTTGAGTACTGTATGGTACTGTGTGGGGGTGTTCTCCGCCCACCCCTGTCTTGAAGTCTGATCTTCTGTTTAGAAGGTTCTTGGTGAGTAATTACTAGCTCATGTTTGGTCTTGACTGCTAGATGCACTTAAAGAGTGGCTACTAGCTCATGTTTGGTCTTGACTGCTAGATGCACTTAAAGAGTGGCTACTAGCTCATGTTTGGTCTTGACTGCTAGATGCACTTAAAGAGTGGCTACTAGCTCATGTTTGGTCTTGACTGCTAGTTGCATTTGTGTCAGCTCATTTGTTTGTGGAGTTTGACTGTGCTTGATGCACTTAGGAATGTTTGCTCATCATTTGACTTTTGTTGTGCTTAGTGCACTGGGTAGCTGAAGGCTGCATTGATGACATTAGGATCCTGCTAATGATAATTGAGATCAGGGATGCTGACCTGTGTGGTTAGTTTAAGTTGGTTTAACCAGGAACATTTTTGAGCTTGGAGCTGTTTGGAGCTTTTTGAGCTGTTTGGAGCCTTTTGGAGTTTGGAGCTGTTTGGAGCTTTTTGTTTGTTGGCCTAAT
>JBBPBX010048265.1:0-25819 GCA_038048925.1 Garcialebias charrua | reverse complement strand
TAAAAAGGACAGGTGGGATGGGGGATGGGAAGAAGCAACTCAGAGGAACCCAGGCTTGTCAGTTTCATCCTGTCGTCCGTGTACATATGGGACCATTCTATGCCCATGGGCATAGAATGGTCGTTATGGGTATTGTACGGTACCAGAGGGGCACGGTCTATACTTTGTGATATTGAAATACCCGATATGAATGGATAAAACTCCCTCCCTGCTTGTGGAAACAACGTACCCTCACGATGCTCACATTTCCAGATCCGGCTCGCCGAGACCTTTCCGACGAAGTATGGCTTATCTTTGTACGACCTTCCTACGCGAAGTTGTGGGCAAAAATGCACTGACGTTATGACCTTGTCATTTTGGAAGGACTGTTGACCCACTTAGGAATGTCGCAAAGGTCTGAAAGTCACAGGTCCTGATCAGCGTATCACCCTGACTGCGTGCTGTGCGTTTGGGGTCCAAACTCATTTTCCTTGACCTTTTGACCTTTTGAACTTCGAAGGCCTTAGCTCCTCTTGGGAACATCACACAGGGCTGAGACTGGTCTCTTTGAATTGCCCTTGAGCAGACCTTTACAACGGTATAAAGCCCATGTTTGTACGACCTTGCTACGCGAAGCTGTGGGCCAAAACCTGTAAGTGCGGCCTCCGAAGGCCTCAATTTATAAATGTTTATTTCTTCCTCCAGAAACAACCAAACTACTTCAAATTCTCAGGGTGTCATCACCTAGGAGTCCTTCTCTAACCCTGAAAATTTTGTGTCCCTAGCTGCTTCCCTCTATCATTTACGGCCATCTATACATTGGACTAAACTTATGACCTTTTTGCTTTAGAAGGCTCTAGCAGCACTTAGGAATGTCACAAAGGGCTGAAACTCACAGGTCTTGATCAGCGTGTCACCCTGACTGCGTGCTGTGTGTTTGGGGTCCAAACTCATTTTCCTTGACCTTTTGACCTTTTGAACTTCGAAGGCCCTAGCTCCTCTTAGGAACCTTGCAAATGGCTGAAACGCACAGGTCCTGATCAGTTGGACACCCTGACAACACTCAGTGAGTTTGGTGTCGCTCGGCCATTCACGCTATGATTTGTGGGTACCTGAAATTTGACCAAAGATGGGTATCTGGTTCACCTGCTAAACAGAGGCCTAGAGTCACGAAACTCACAGGTCCTGATCGGCACAACCCACTGATCGCGTTCTGTGAGTTTTGTGTCCCTGTTGCGTTCGGGCTAGGATTTATGGGTAATGTAAATTTTGAATGGGCACAAATGATACATGAGGGGCACAGCCAAGTCTTTATTATGTGTAACGGTCCGTGCTCGTATCGTGCCTTGTTATGCCCTCGTGATGGGCACGAAAGGTACGTGGGGGGCATGAGACATAAAATTTCACGCTCCGTAACTCCTGATCGATTCGACCGATCGTCACGAAACTCGGAGGGTCTCGTCCCCTCTTAAGAAGCTACAAGTGTGCAGAAGCAGAACCTTCTAGGTGGTTCCCAAGTCTACTTCCGGTTAGCAATGTAGCAAGTGTTAGCGGACAGTTGCGTTACGTTCAGAGTCTCCGGGAGATGCTCTGATGCGAGTTTGGTACAAATCCTACATTGGAAAGTGCATTAAAAAGGTCAAAAACTCTAAAGGTCAATTAGAGGTCACAGGTGGATGCCCCCACCCCCAAAACATAGCCTCCCAAAATCTGGGACCAATCCCTAACATTTTGACCAAAAGTTGTATTTTATCATTTTTGACAGGTTGGTGGCGCTCTAGAGCGCCTAGTAGTGAACTGTGTCCTTTCGGTTGACTCTGGGCCTGTTTTGGGGTTGGTGGCGCTAGAGAGCAAAAATATGTTAGGCGTGCCCATTACGATCACTCTATGCCCATCCGTTGGTGTCGTACCACTGACCGCAGGTTGGTGGCGCTATGGAGAACTATCCGTGCCCCTTATGGCACTTTAATGCCCATATTTTGGGGTTTTTACCACTTCTGACAGGTTGGTGGCGCTAGAGAGCACTCTTGTATGAGGTGTGACCGTTCAGGGGGGGTCCGTGCCCCTAGAAGACCATAAGTTGTGCGCAGGCGCCCCCAAAAGCATAGGGCGCGCCGGCACAACACGGGCACGAAGTTGCAGGGCACCTGCCCTTCACGACGTATTGGCAGTTTCCGCGTGGTACGTGTAAATTTGAGTCCGTATGCATTCGCAAGTACATCGGGACGCCGTAGGGGGCTGCCCCTCAACAAAACGTTATGCTCGTGCCCGAAAATTTTGTATTGCAGGCGACCCTTTTCCCGTGGGGCGCGTACGGTTCATCTGTGCCCAGGAATAAGTGCTTACTGCCTGGGTTGGGGACCTCCAGGGCGCGTACGGTTCATCTGTGCCCAGGAATAAGTGCTTACTGCCTGGGTTGGGGACCTCCAGGGCGCGTACGGTTCATCTGTGCCCAGGAATAAGTGCTTACTGCCTGGGTTGGGGACCTCCAGGGCGCGTACGGTTCATCTGTGCCCAGGAATAAGTGCTTACTGCCTGGGTTGGGGACCTCCAGGGCGCGTACGGTTCATCTGTGCCCAGGAATAAGTGCTTACTGCCTGGGTTGGGGACCTCCAGGGCGCGTACGGTTCATCTGTGCCCAGGAATAAGTGCTTACTGCCTGGGTTGGGGACCTCCAGGGCGCGTACGGTTCATCTGTGCCCAGGAATAAGTGCTTACTGCCTGGGTTGGGGACCTCCAGGGCGCGTACGGTTCATCTGTGCCCAGGAATAAGTGCTTACTGCCTGGGTTGGGGACCTCCAGGGCGCGTACGGTTCATCTGTGCCCAGGAATAAGTGCTTACTGCCTGGGTTGGGGACCTCCAGGGCGCGTACGGTTCATCTGTGCCCAGGAATAAGTGCTTACTGCCTGGGTTGGGGACCTCCAGGGCGCGTACGGTTCATCTGTGCCCAGGAATAAGTGCTTACTGCCTGGGTTGGGGACCTCCAGGGCGCGTACGGTTCATCTGTGCCCAGGAATAAGTGCTTACTGCCTGGGTTGGGGACCTCCAGGGCGCGTACGGTTCATCTGTGCCCAGGAATAAGTGCTTACTGCCTGGGTTGGGGACCTCCAGGGCGCGTACGGTTCATCTGTGCCCAGGAATAAGTGCTTACTGCCTGGGTTGGGGACCTCCAGGGCGCGTACGGTTCATCTGTGCCCAGGAATAAGTGCTTACTGCCTGGGTTGGGGACCTCCAGGGCGCGTACGGTTCATCTGTGCCCAGGAATAAGTGCTTACTGCCTGGGTTGGGGACCTCCAGGGCGCGTACGGTTCATCTGTGCCCAGGAATAAGTGCTTACTGCCTGGGTTGGGGACCTCCAGGGCGCGTACGGTTCATCTGTGCCCAGGAATAAGTGCTTACTGCCTGGGTTGGGGACCTCCAGGGCGCGTACGGTTCATCTGTGCCCAGGAATAAGTGCTCACTGCCTGGGTTGGGGACCTCCAGGGCGCGTACGGTTCATCTGTGCCCAGGAATAAGTGCTCACTGCCTGGGTTGGGGACCTCCAGGGCGCGTACGGTTCATCTGTGCCCAGGAATAAGTGCTCACTGCCTGGGTTGGGGACCTCCAGGGCGCGTACGGTTCATCTGTGCCCAGGAATAAGTGCTCACTGCCTGGGTTGGGGACCTCCAGGGCGCGTACGGTTCATCTGTGCCCAGGAATAAGTGCTCACTGCCTGGGTTGGGGACCTCCAGGGCGCGTACGGTTCATCTGTGCCCAGGAATAAGTGCTCACTGCCTGGGTTGGGGACCTCCAGGGCGCGTACGGTTCATCTGTGCCCAGGAATAAGTGCTTACTGCCTGGGTTGGGGACCTCCAGGGCGCGTACGGTTCATCTGTGCCCAGGAATAAGTGCTTACTGCCTGGGTTGGGGACCTCCAGGGCGCGTACGGTTCATCTGTGCCCAGGAATAAGTGCTTACTGCCTGGGTTGGGGACCTCCAGGGCGCGTACGGTTCATCTGTGCCCAGGAATAAGTGCTTACTGCCTGGGTTGGGGACCTCCAGGGCGCGTACGGTTCATCTGTGCCCAGGAATAAGTGCTTACTGCCTGGGTTGGGGACCTCCAGGGCGCGTACGGTTCATCTGTGCCCAGGAATAAGTGCTTACTGCCTGGGTTGGGGACCTCCAGGGCGCGTACGGTTCATCTGTGCCCAGGAATAAGTGCTTACTGCCTGGGTTGGGGACCTCCAGGGCGCGTACGGTTCATCTGTGCCCAGGAATAAGTGCTTACTGCCTGGGTTGGGGACCTCCAGGGCGCGTACGGTTCATCTGTGCCCAGGAATAAGTGCTTACTGCCTGGGTTGGGGACCTCCAGGGCGCGTACGGTTCATCTGTGCCCAGGAATAAGTGCTTACTGCCTGGGTTGGGGACCTCCAGGGCGCGTACGGTTCATCTGTGCCCAGGAATAAGTGCTTACTGCCTGGGTTGGGGACCTCCAGGGCGCGTACGGTTCATCTGTGCCCAGGAATAAGTGCTTACTGCCTGGGTTGGGGACCTCCAGGGCGCGTACGGTTCATCTGTGCCCAGGAATAAGTGCTTACTGCCTGGGTTGGGGACCTCCAGGGCGCGTACGGTTCATCTGTGCCCAGGAATAAGTGCTTACTGCCTGGGTTGGGGACCTCCAGGGCGCGTACGGTTCATCTGTGCCCAGGAATAAGTGCTTACTGCCTGGGTTGGGGACCTCCAGGGCGCGTACGGTTCATCTGTGCCCAGGAATAAGTGCTTACTGCCTGGGTTGGGGACCTCCAGGGCGCGTACGGTTCATCTGTGCCCAGGAATAAGTGCTTACTGCCTGGGTTGGGGACCTCCAGGGCGCGTACGGTTCATCTGTGCCCAGGAATAAGTGCTTACTGCCTGGGTTGGGGACCTCCAGGGCGCGTACGGTTCATCTGTGCCCAGGAATAAGTGCTTACTGCCTGGGTTGGGGACCTCCAGGGCGCGTACGGTTCATCTGTGCCCAGGAATAAGTGCTTACTGCCTGGGTTGGGGACCTCCAGGGCGCGTACGGTTCATCTGTGCCCAGGAATAAGTGCTTACTGCCTGGGTTGGGGACCTCCAGGGCGCGTACGGTTCATCTGTGCCCAGGAATAAGTGCTTACTGCCTGGGTTGGGGACCTCCAGGGCGCGTACGGTTCATCTGTGCCCAGGAATAAGTGCTTACTGCCTGGGTTGGGGACCTCCAGGGCGCGTACGGTTCATCTGTGCCCAGGAATAAGTGCTTACTGCCTGGGTTGGGGACCTCCAGGGCGCGTACGGTTCATCTGTGCCCAGGAATAAGTGCTTACTGCCTGGGTTGGGGACCTCCAGGGCGCGTACGGTTCATCTGTGCCCAGGAATAAGTGCTTACTGCCTGGGTTGGGGACCTCCAGGGCGCGTACGGTTCATCTGTGCCCAGGAATAAGTGCTTACTGCCTGGGTTGGGGACCTCCAGGGCGCGTACGGTTCATCTGTGCCCAGGAATAAGTGCTTACTGCCTGGGTTGGGGACCTCCAGGGCGCGTACGGTTCATCTGTGCCCAGGAATAAGTGCTTACTGCCTGGGTTGGGGACCTCCAGGGCGCGTACGGTTCATCTGTGCCCAGGAATAAGTGCTTACTGCCTGGGTTGGGGACCTCCAGGGCGCGTACGGTTCATCTGTGCCCAGGAATAAGTGCTTACTGCCTGGGTTGGGGACCTCCAGGGCGCGTACGGTTCATCTGTGCCCAGGAATAAGTGCTTACTGCCTGGGTTGGGGACCTCCAGGGCGCGTACGGTTCATCTGTGCCCAGGAATAAGTGCTTACTGCCTGGGTTGGGGACCTCCAGGGCGCGTACGGTTCATCTGTGCCCAGGAATAAGTGCTTACTGCCTGGGTTGGGGACCTCCAGGGCGCGTACGGTTCATCTGTGCCCAGGAATAAGTGCTTACTGCCTGGGTTGGGGACCTCCAGGGCGCGTACGGTTCATCTGTGCCCAGGAATAAGTGCTTACTGCCTGGGTTGGGGACCTCCAGGGCGCGTACGGTTCATCTGTGCCCAGGAATAAGTGCTTACTGCCTGGGTTGGGGACCTCCAGGGCGCGTACGGTTCATCTGTGCCCAGGAATAAGTGCTTACTGCCTGGGTTGGGGACCTCCAGGGCGCGTACGGTTCATCTGTGCCCAGGAATAAGTGCTTACTGCCTGGGTTGGGGACCTCCAGGGCGCGTACGGTTCATCTGTGCCCAGGAATAAGTGCTTACTGCCTGGGTTGGGGACCTCCAGGGCGCGTACGGTTCATCTGTGCCCAGGAATAAGTGCTTACTGCCTGGGTTGGGGACCTCCAGGGCGCGTACGGTTCATCTGTGCCCAGGAATAAGTGCTTACTGCCTGGGTTGGGGACCTCCAGGGCGCGTACGGTTCATCTGTGCCCAGGAATAAGTGCTTACTGCCTGGGTTGGGGACCTCCAGGGCGCGTACGGTTCATCTGTGCCCAGGAATAAGTGCTTACTGCCTGGGTTGGGGACCTCCAGGGCGCGTACGGTTCATCTGTGCCCAGGAATAAGTGCTTACTGCCTGGGTTGGGGACCTCCAGGGCGCGTACGGTTCATCTGTGCCCAGGAATAAGTGCTTACTGCCTGGGTTGGGGACCTCCAGGGCGCGTACGGTTCATCTGTGCCCAGGAATAAGTGCTTACTGCCTGGGTTGGGGACCTCCAGGGCGCGTACGGTTCATCTGTGCCCAGGAATAAGTGCTTACTGCCTGGGTTGGGGACCTCCAGGGCGCGTACGGTTCATCTGTGCCCAGGAATAAGTGCTTACTGCCTGGGTTGGGGACCTCCAGGGCGCGTACGGTTCATCTGTGCCCAGGAATAAGTGCTTACTGCCTGGGTTGGGGACCTCCAGGGCGCGTACGGTTCATCTGTGCCCAGGAATAAGTGCTTACTGCCTGGGTTGGGGACCTCCAGGGCGCGTACGGTTCATCTGTGCCCAGGAATAAGTGCTTACTGCCTGGGTTGGGGACCTCCAGGGCGCGTACGGTTCATCTGTGCCCAGGAATAAGTGCTTACTGCCTGGGTTGGGGACCTCCAGGGCGCGTACGGTTCATCTGTGCCCAGGAATAAGTGCTTACTGCCTGGGTTGGGGACCTCCAGGGCGCGTACGGTTCATCTGTGCCCAGGAATAAGTGCTTACTGCCTGGGTTGGGGACCTCCAGGGCGCGTACGGTTCATCTGTGCCCAGGAATAAGTGCTTACTGCCTGGGTTGGGGACCTCCAGGGCGCGTACGGTTCATCTGTGCCCAGGAATAAGTGCTCACTGCCTGGGTTGGGGACCTCCAGGGCGCGTACGGTTCATCTGTGCCCAGGAATAAGTGCTCACTGCCTGGGTTGGGGACCTCCAGGGCGCGTACGGTTCATCTGTGCCCAGGAATAAGTGCTCACTGCCTGGGTTGGGGACCTCCAGGGCGCGTACGGTTCATCTGTGCCCAGGAATAAGTGCTCACTGCCTGGGTTGGGGACCTCCAGGGCGCGTACGGTTCATCTGTGCCCAGGAATAAGTGCTCACTGCCTGGGTTGGGGACCTCCAGGGCGCGTACGGTTCATCTGTGCCCAGGAATAAGTGCTCACTGCCTGGGTTGGGGACCTCCAGGGCGCGTACGGTTCATCTGTGCCCAGGAATAAGTGCTACTGCCTGGGTTGGGGACCTCCAGGGCGCGTACGGTTCATCTGTGCCCAGGAATAAGTGCTTACTGCCTGGGTTGGGGACCTCCAGGGCGCGTACGGTTCATCTGTGCCCAGGAATAAGTGCTTACTGCCTGGGTTGGGGACCTCCAGGGCGCGTACGGTTCATCTGTGCCCAGGAATAAGTGCTTACTGCCTGGGTTGGGGACCTCCAGGGCGCGTACGGTTCATCTGTGCCCAGGAATAAGTGCTTACTGCCTGGGTTGGGGACCTCCAGGGCGCGTACGGTTCATCTGTGCCTAGGAATAAGTGCTTACTGCCTGGTGTAGTGGACCTACCCAGGGTCAAATTAAGGTTTTTGAACTGTCCAGTGATGACCTTTACTGACCTCTCAGTAAAGCAAGACATTTACTACAAAATTATTCATTTAGCTATAATCTGATAACATAGTCACCAATAAGAGACTATTTCTATCTTTGATTTTAGGCTGATGTGATCAAAAGAATAATTTTATTTGTAAGAGCATCAGTACATTTTAATGTCAGATAAATCAAATACTCTGCTTAATTCAAAATGTTGTACATGGAGGATTTCTCCTCTCCTCTCGAACTTGCATGTGAAGATAAAAGGAACACTTTATCTCATTCATTTTAGCTTGAGCTCAGGACAATCTAGACACCCAGAGACTTTTGTTTTTGTCCTATTTAATAATCAAGCTATTATCATTAATAGGTCCCATATGTTATGCTCTGATGACGTTTGTTTATTCATACAACAATGTTGGTAATGAGTTAAGAAAGTTCTAAATCTGCTGTATCATGAAACTGGCGTCTTAAACTAACTTTCTTATCCTTTCTGACATTTTTAATCTAACTTATGCCTCCTCTCAGTGGCTTCTGGCCTAACAGACCGAATGAGAAAGAGCTACGTCTTTCTAGGTCAAGTTAGCCTTAAAAGAGCTCTGACTTCCTGTTTTCCTTAGAGTTTGCTGAGGTCCTCAACCCCTGATGAGGTTCCCCAAAGAACTGATGATCGTCTGGTCAACACGCTAATGACCATGTCATTCAGTTAAAGACTTATAACATGCCAAGTTATAAGCCATCTTCAACAGCTGAAAAGCTCTCTTTTATTGACATTCCTTTAAGGAACGTCTTATCTTGAACAACAGCACCAGGAGCTGCCGTTACTTTCGGTTCGAGTCAAGGCGCACGTCTGGAGACGCTGAGAATGGTAAACGAACTGACCAAACTGGACCGAGGGAGACTGACCATCTTCACGAGGTAACAAGTCGTCAAATGCTTTGCCAAGGGTACCAACGTGTAGCTTTAATCGGCCGGAGAACTGCCATGCTTCTGGTTAAACACATCAAGATAACTCCCTGACTCTTAACTTTTCTTCCTCCATCTTTCCTCCTATTTCTTTTCCCTCTCAACCTAAGCTGGAAACTATATTTTTTAAGTTAAAGAGCCCACAGACTAAATATGCTTAACATCTAATATTTATGTCTGTTGTGTTAAATTTAAGTGTGCTGACGTATTTGAATTGAAAGAAAGTGAAATCATGTCAATCAAGTGTAATGGTGTTAATTTAGTTGATTTATTTTAAATAAATGATAGTGTCTCTTTGACATATCAAACTAAGTTAACGTCTTTGTCACTTAATGGCTTTGTGTATTTATCCATCATAAAGATCACAGAAATATTGGGTAAACTGAAAAAGAACAGAATCCGTGAATTTACTATTCAATCTGAATAAGTAGATTAATTAAGGATAAAGAGGTCAGTATTAATATTGACCTCCTCATTAATTCTTACATCTGGTGGCTCGTACCGGTTCTGAAAGTTTATTGATTTCTGTGATCTCTCATGAACTTGAAACGTTATGTTGGCATGATTATTCCAATTTTTGGACTCTGAAGGTGATAATTTTTGGCTGAGGTGTTCAAGACAGGCAGATTCTGCATGTTTTTATCATTTGAAGCTGAGAGATTGTTATTGTTCAACTCCTTAACACGCTGTTGGAAGCTTTTAGGTGAGGTTTTTGTAAGCCCGTGGTCTGTGTTCTGGTCCTGTTCGGTCCAGTTCACACAGACTCCTGTACAAAGCTTTGTTTGACCGCCGAGTCAAAAGCCTGAAAGCTACTTTAACATCTACAAGATTGCTGTGTGTGGTATTTTTGCAAGTTAGCGCAGGTCGAAAAAGCATATTACTGTAGAACGTGTCGGCTGGGTTCTGTCAGACCCGTTTCCTGCTCCATTGAAAAGTGGACCGGAACCGACCTTGAAGTGGCTCCGAGCGAGTCCGTGTTTGTTCTGCAGCTGAAGTGCTGGGTTACTGAATGTAGCTAAGTCGTGCCTGTTTTAATTGTGATTGCCACGTTTCAGAATTTTGGGAAGTTAACTTATAGCGTTTGAGTTGTTTAAGAGTCTGGAGTTGCGTGCTAGGCTAACGTTACATGGACGTGTCCTACACGTTGTTTATGAGCTGTGATTGGATGAACGAGAGCTGTGAGCTGTCAATCACTCTTGTGGCGAACGCTGATTCGCTGTTGTGAGCTGTCAATCACGTCGCACGCCGTTGCGACCAGCCCACTTTGTCGTCATTTCCGGTACTTCATTGGTCGAAGGTTAGAAAACTACATTTACCATGGTTGCTTGGGAAAAGGACTACAAGCACTGTGATTGATTGGTTGACGTCACGTATCTGTGTAGCGAGCTCCGCCTCGCTCAGCACAGCAGAGCTGGTGACGCGCTGCGTCGACCCGCCTATTTGTGTCGTCATTTCCTGGTGCACTTTCAGTGACGAACAGTCACATTCACAAAAAACATCATAAAAAGTCAGCATTTTATGGTGAGTTACCAGCTTTTAATTTTGTTCTGTACACAAACAATAGCTCCTGTTTATTTTAAATAAAATATTTAGAATAACAGAGGTACGGACAAACATTTTTGCTTATTTTAAATACAAAGAATTTAAAATAACAAACAAAAGTACAGTTTTCACTCCAGATAACTAAAAATTTTTTCCTTTCTCTTCCTTTCTCTGACACATCATCTTCCACAGTTGTCCTGTGCACATTTAAACTTTCCTGTTTATTTCAAATAGTGAAAAGTTTAGAATAACGAATACAGAACATCTTTTATTTTGATTTTCACTGAAAATCCAGATAAAAGATGGCAGGCACAGAGGGTGAGACCCCTGACACCTCTGATACAGGGCAGCCTGTGCCACCTCAAGGCCACGACCCGACCAAAGCAGATTGGATCGAATGTGCCTTATTTTCACTCACAGGGCCCATCACAAACTACCATGAAGAGACACAGTTGATGGAGGAAGCAGATGTGGACAGTGCATTAAAAACTGTAACAGCTGGAACCACAACGGCTGAAAAGAAAGCAGACAGAGATAAACGTTTGGCTAAATTAAGCCTTCTGTTAAAGGCCAAGCTAGACTTTGAAACTGCTGTACGCCGGGCTGTCTCTACATCATGTTTA
Organism: Garcialebias charrua; assembly: GCA_038048925.1. Classification (NCBI taxonomy): domain Eukaryota; kingdom Metazoa; phylum Chordata; class Actinopteri; order Cyprinodontiformes; family Rivulidae; genus Garcialebias; species Garcialebias charrua. Next base: position 14,677 of record JBBPBX010048265.1, on the reverse strand, counting down.
ACAGCACAAATGGAGGTTGCCGCTTTACAGCAGGAGGTAAAGAGTTTAACACAGTCGAGTATTGGCAGCGCTGAACAAACGCGTAGTCTCTACGAAGAATGCAGAGTGTTAAAAAGGGATTTTGACCAATCACAAGATGATTTGGAAAAATGTGTGGTGGAGAAGGATACGTATTACCATCAATACAAGTCGCTTCAGGCGGATTGTGGGGAGGCACGAGACGCGCTGGAAAAATGCACGGACACCCTGGAATCATTATCACTACGGTACACAAGGCTGCAAGAAGATTATAGAAAATCACAAGAACAGCACATGATGTTACAACGTGAAAATGATGGGTTAAAAGTCCAACTGAATAGTTGTAAAATAGAGCGTGCATCAGCAATGAACAAACTCTTTGAAGAAGAGAGAAAATGTTTGGGTCTCATGAGTAAACACCTTGAGAACTCACCGCCTCCGCTGCCTCCTCCCATACCTGATGACCTACTCCCTCCTCCACCGCCCCCGCCCATGCCAGATGCACTACTCCCTCCAACACCACCGCGCCGTCCCTTAGGGCCTCTAAAACCGACAATCCCACCGGATGCACCGGTGGGTGGATCTGATAATAACCCACAAATACCTCTATCAATGGCTGAACTACGGAATATGGCGAAAAGCATTCAAACCTTCGCCCCTGGCCCAATGGGCTCACACGAAACCAAGATCTATCTCGAGGACCTTGATTTCCAGCTTCAACGCTTCCCAGAAGCTACAGATGATGATAGAATCTGTCTGTTAAGGTTAACATCGGACAGGACGGTGCATGCTTTTATGAAGCGTCAACGAGAAGCAGTGATGAAAGACTACAGTCTTCTCTGTGCTGCGCTGATAAGGGAGTTTTCTCCTTGCACGGGGCCCGATGGCATCATAACAGCAGCTAACATCAAGCAAGGTAGGAATGAACACCCAAGGTCATATTATGACCGAATATTCCGTGCCTATTTCGGGGACAGATGCGAACCTGAAATGGAGGAGGAGGTAGGGTTTAAGTATATTTTCAGCCAAAACCTCTGCCCTGACATAAGAGAGAAAGTACATGTCAGCGCAAACTATAAACGGAGGTCCATCGAAGACATAAGAGAGTGCGCGATAGATGTTTTTACAGGTCGCACACCAAACAAAACACCCTTTGAAGTGTGTCCTGGTGAAAAGGTCAAATACCAAACGCTAGACCTTGAAGGAGCAAGAGCGCCAGCTCACTCTTTTAAGGAAGCCGAGAATAAGCAAAATTTCCAACCTGACAGACCGCAAAATGAAGGTGTCCGCTGGAACAAAGACCAAAAGGGGTCCAGAGACCCTAAGTGGTACAGGCCGCATCAAGAGGAAGAGCCCCATCAAAAAAGGAGGGCTTTCCAAAAGAAAAAGAAATATGGGTCCCAAGGAGACTCATATGAAAGAGGGTGGTCCCAGAGAGGACCCCCGAGCAATGCGCCAGCTCCTGCACCTCAAACTGAACAGTCTGGGGCGAGGAAAAACCCACAGAAGTTCCAGAAAAAAGGCCCTAAACCTCTGTCTTCAGAAGAGATGGAGAACATACGTCGGTTGTTAGAAAGTTTGAAAAAAACAAACAAGGAAAACAAACCTGGAGTGATGTGTAGCACTATCATTGATAGTGACTCAGAACACACAAATAACAGCAATGCCACGATTGCTGACAGTCACCAAGATACTGATGGTCAGGATGCTGACAATCAGGGTATAGACAGTCAACAAGATGTTGACTGTAACCATGACTTCATTGTTACAGAGTCCGAGAGCCCCTCATCGGAAAAAGGGGGGGTAAGCTCACTCACCAAAGACAATGACTCGTCACAGCCCGATCACTTAGACCCATGTGTGACTGCACTACCAGTACAGGTGAATGAAATTCACACAGACAGTGGTAGACGTAACACACGTCGGAAAAAACCTGATAGGTTCCTGTGTAACATTATCAGGAAGGGGCCCGCTAAGAAGGCTTACCTGTCAATCACTTTAGAAGGGGTCCTCACAGAAGAGGCCCTCCTGGATGGTGGGGCTGACATAACCATTATGTCTCCCACACTGTTGAAGGAGCTAAGGATAGCCGCTAGCGGGGTTGACAGGGAAATACCCCTCAAAGAATGTGCTGTAGTACTGCAGGGACTCTCAGAGACGAGTACAACCCTTACAGCTATAGCCATGGTTCATATGCAGATTGGTGAAATGACGCTATACCACCCGGTACACGTGTCCACCGTTGACTCATTCCCATTTTTGGTTGGCCAAGACTTTATAAACCGCTTTGACGCGATTATAGATTATGGCGATCAAACAATGTGGACCAGAGTGAGCCAACCACTGCCGATCGATATGCCTACACATGGTGACACTGACTGTTTTACAGCAGGTACCGCGGAAGGCACAAAGGGGTCCTCCAACGAGAGCACAATCCCGGTAAGTGAACCTTCAGCAACAGGTGAGGCAGAAAAGGCCCAACAAGAGAGCCTCCTCTGCGAGCTGAAACAGTCAGCACTCACTGAACACTACCTACCGCAGGTAGTCAAAGGTGTTGAGATCCAAGGATCCCACACCGATGATGCTGTTTTGTCTCCTTGGACGGAGAAATCAGCGATCAGCCAAGCTTTCTATGGAACCTTGGTTAAAAAACAGTTGGGTCTAGAAATGAACAAAAAGGCTTTCCGCTTTTCGTTGGACCCCAACGATAAACAGGTAATGACCGCAAAAGGGATCATTGACCTGAAACTGATCTGGAACCAACGAGAACTGGATCACCCGTTCCTCGTGGTCCCGAACTTACCACATGCAACCTACATAGGCTCCGACATTTTGGTAAGGTTAGGTGTCCGAGTGGACATCAACAACAATGTACTGTGGTCACTAGACACGGCCACAAAGGACTCTCCTGTGCTGACCACAGAGAACCTTAAGGCTGGACAGACCATTCCAGAGGTCTGTCAGATTGCTAACAGCCATAACACTGCGGTACCACCTCAGGTTATGAACAAGCCGGTGATGTGTCACATCATGAAAGGACAAGCTATTAGCACAAAACTGGCATACTTTCAACCATCTCCTATGTTTTTCAACTTAGGACTGTCCATGGAGGCCACATTCCAAGTGACCCTCGACTGCAGAACCACGACTGTTGCTGTGTGCAACACAAGCACAGAAGAGGTACTGATCCCAAAAAACACACAGCTAGGATGGTTGATCTCCACTGATTTTCATGATTTTGAGCTAAGCATTCCATTTCTGGGAGGACTCCCAGAGAACTTGATCCCATATCAACACACGGGGCAAGTCTTGTTCACGAAACCAACACAGGCCATAGCTCTTTTCTCCCCCAGTGAGTCCGACCAGGACACTGTCCGCAGGTTCGGTTTCAACAAAGGAGACAGTCTATGCCCCCAAACTTACAGTGCACTACCTGTTGACAGGTTTTACGACACTGAAGGGGACTCACTGGAGCTCCCCAAAGAACAAGAATCCCTCTCAGTTGCTTCACAGATTGACCAGGTGGTCGCCCAAGCCGACGCCCTGAAAACTGATGAAGAAAGGGACAAACTTCGCAAAGTTCTTCTAAAATATGAGAAATCATTCTCAACTGACTCGATGGATTGTGGGTTGACCACGCTCCACACAGTGAGCATCCCAACCCCGCCTAATGCTCCCCCTGCATTTGTCAGACAGTACAAGATTCCTCTGGCAGCACATCAACCTATCAGAGAAATCATTAATGACCTGTTAGAAAAAGGTATCATCCGATACTGTAACAGCACTTACTCTGCGCCTTTATGGCCGGTGTTAAAACCTAATGGTAAGTGGAGACTCACTATAGACTACAGAAAGCTAAACAAACAAGTTCCCTTATCCAGATGGCCTATGACGCAACTCCAACAGGAACTGCCCAAGGTCACCAATGGTAAGTACTTCTCGACTCTCGACGTCGCCTCTGGTTTTTGGACCATCCCTGTGCGCGCCGAGGACCAGTACAAACTAGCTTTCACTTTTGGTGGCCGTCAGTACACCTTTAACAGGTGTCCCTTTGGCTACGCTAACTCACCTGCAGAGTTCAACATTTTCTTGAACAAAGCATGTCCAGACGCCCACGAGCGTGGGACACTGATCTACGTGGACGATGTCCTTTTGAGGCAGCCAACACTGGACTCACATTTGGCTGAGATCGACCACGTTCTGAATCAGCTGACAACTGCTGGTGCTAAGATATCACTGTCAAAATGCCAATGGTGCAGAACCAAAGTGGACTACGTTGGCCTACTTGTAGGTCCTGACGGAGTACAACCACAGCTGACTCGCACCCAAGGCCTCGACAATCTCAAAGTCCCCACCAATCTCAAAGAACTACAAAGTTTTCTGGGCGTGTGTAACTACTCGAACCAATTCATCGAGAACTATGCGGACCTTGCGAAACCACTGACTGAACTCCTTAAAAAAGACGTACCATTTGTTTGGACTGACAAACAGCAACAGGCAATGGACGCTCTTATAAACAGGATCAAGTCAGCCCCTTGTTTAGTCTACCCAGACTACAACAAAGAGTTTTACTTGGAAGTGGGCTTCTCAGCTCATTGCATAAGTGCGGGTCTGTACCAGATACACGACAGAGACAAACGTGTGGTAGCCTACGCCAGCAAAACGATGGCAGGCCCCGAGTTGAGATTCTCAGACTGTGAGAAAGCTTTACTGACCACAGTGTGGGCAGTTAAACATTTCTCCAGCTACATTGGTGGACAGAAAATCATTGTGGAAACACAACACCAGCCAGTGACCTTTCTTAACAGTGAACGCATCAGAGATGGTGTGGTGACAAACTCACGTGTTGCAACGTGGCTCATGGCGCTTCAAAGTTTTAACCTAGACATACGTTATGGTCAAAACAAGAAGTCTCATCTGGGGACGGACTTGGCAATCTGCCAGAAGTGTACACAAGATGTACCAGCCACCCAGCCGCCGGTTGAGGTAAAACCCCCAGTAACTGAAGACCCGAATCACCACTTCTTTGATGACAATATCTGCAAAGATATGACAACATTGTACGTGGATGGATCTTCATTCCTCCGCGACAAGATCTGCAGAGCAGGTGTTGGAGGGGTCCTCCTCCAAGACCAAGAGCAGATAACTTTCAGCTACAAATTAGGATCTCAGACTTCTCAGTACGCTGAGATTGCAGGAATCCTAATAGCTCTCCAGATGGTAGTAGAACGCTCCATCAAGACGCTAGTCATCTGCACTGACTCTAACTATGCTCGTTTGAGTTTCGCTTGTCACCTCGCTGTGTGGAAACTGAACGGTTTCCTAACAAGCGACAGAAAAGTGGTCAAACACAAAGAGCTTTTCATAGCGTGTGATCACTTGGTGACATCACACGACTTACAGATCTACTGGAAGAAAGTTCCAGGGCATTCTAGAGTCCCAGGCGATGACAAGCACTACAATGACATTGCAGACTCCTTAGCCAAAGAAGGAGCCGACGAAGGTCCTCTATGGTCCTTCGACCCCTCCTGGTTAATCAAGACTCTGTCAATACAACCTTCAGTCAGGGTTATGGCAGTCACACGTGCACAGGCCGCAGCCAGACCTGCTGACAACGCAGTCTCTGTACGACCCGCACTGACTGACCCAGACATCATCCAACTACAAAAGTCGGATCCTGCTATCAACTCCATGATACTGTACCTGACTGATCCGAACAAAAATAGTCCGTCTAAAGACGACCTGGATTCCGATCCAGACCTTAAGGTCCTCTATCAGCTGCGCAAACAGCTAAAACTAATCAAGGGCATCTTAACTTTCGCTCATGGACCAACGTCCTCACCTGTGTTCGTGGTTCCCCATGACCAAAGGGGGGTGATGTTAGTTCATGCCCATGATCTCCCGTCCGCAGGACACAAAGGAGATAAAGCCACGCTGACGGCATTAAAACAAATTGCCTATTGGCCTGGAATGAAGAAGGATGTCAAGGACTACATTGAAGGGTGCGTGGTCTGTGGCCAGTTTCAGCCAACCAGACCACTTCACAGAGCACCACTGCAAAGCAGAGGCATTGCATTCCCATGGTCTGACCTCCAGATCGACTGGGTTGGACCACTCACTAAGAGCTCTAGAGGAAATAAATATTTTCTCACGGTAACCTGTGCATTCACCAAATGGGTAGAATGCCTACCAGCTCCTAACGACACAGCACAAACCACTGCTATGTTGTTAATGAATCATATATTCTCAAGGTTTGGACTTCCCCTTCGGGTGAACTCAGACCAAGGTACACACTTCACAGGTGAAGTGATGAAAGAACTGTGGAAGACGCTAGGCGTCAAGGCCAACTTTCATGTCGGCTACCACCCACAGGCTTCAGGCCAAGTAGAGAGAGCAAACAGAACTGTGGTGAGTATTTTGAAGAAATACGTGGCTGCAAACCACAAGGACTGGGACGTGAAACTCCCTCTGGTCCTCATGGCCATAAGAGCCACTCCACACACATCAACTGGCATCTCTCCCTTCGAGATGATGACCGGTCGACAAATGACTCTCCCTCTACACCTGTTGTACCAACCAGGCGACGCCGCCATGGCGACAGCCTACACTACACAACAATACATGAAAGATTTGAATGTACACCTCAGAAACACTTTTGCTTTCGCCCAGAAAAACCTGGAAAAATCCGCTGAAGGACGTAAGGCGTACTACGACCAGAAGGCCTCTCACAATGAACTCCAAGTGGGAGACAGAGTCTGGTACTATACGTTCGCCCCAGCAACTGGGAAAGGAGGGTCCGAGACCGGAACTCTCGCCCGCAAACTAATGCCCAGGTGGACTGGACCTCATCTGATAACAGACAAAGTGTCCTCAGTCGTCTACGAAATCAAAATCAGCAAAGGCCGCAAAGAGCCAATTGCTAAATGGGTACATCGAAATCAGATCAAACCTTACAAGGCGTTCAATGACTCCACAAAAGACAAAGATCTCACAAACACACCGACTTCATGGGATAATAAGGTCGTCCAAACACAAGTTAGTAAATAAACTAATCAGGTTTAAACTACCATATTTCCCACCCTATAAGTCGCATTGTCCAATTTGAACTTAGAAACGCTAAGCCTAAAACCCACAACAAAAAACTAACCTTAACAACCGTTTAAATCCACGAGATTTAATTTGACCTCGGTCATAAAGTTGAGACCTGTTTTTCTTGTGTGTTGCACTTTGGAATCTGACGACAAGAGTGTGTCGAAGCAGTGAAACGTTGTTTCCTTGTTGTTTAGTCATTACTGTTGTCATTAGTTGAGATTTTGTTTGGTTCTGAACACTCCCAGCCAAAAAGGTTTTGTATTAACATTGGTTAATGAATGATATGGATTTAACTATGCCAACATGCAGTTCGTTTTGTTAAATCTCAATCGTCGAAGAGTCAATGTAGTTTAAAGCTACTTAAGGTACAATAAACTACACTGGTCTCATAATTTCTAAATTGAACCGATTCGATCGTTTCTATTCTAGATTGTCTATTTATTTTGATGAGTCTCGCCATAGACTTCAAAATTTATTAGGAATACCAAATCCTACGTCGTTCGTCTAAAAGACAACAGACATTTAGATCAAACTATATTTCATTTTTATTTTAGTTTAACCTAAACTAAGTAATGAATGGAGGAATAGTTTGGAATTAGAGGCCTTCGTTACAGAAGCCCTCCAAAATTCTATAGGTACAGATCCCTATACCTAATTTATAGATTTGATCCACCCCTTAATTGGTAATTGTAGCTGATCTAAACCATGATAGCTTACATACCAGGTGCATATAGGTAAGGCTTAATGTAAAATCCCAATCATAAGCCCACCTTAAAAACCACATAAATGCATGACACATAGAACCAGAGTGGCACGGACTGGAAACCAACCAGCCTCCAACCATCGATGTGGGGACCTGCAGCTCCAACGCTTGGTCTTCAACCTTCATCCAAGGGCCGCCTCCTCTGCGTCAAATCGAGGGATCCCCTCTACATGCTGATTATGAAAACAATTGTTGCTGATCATTCAACAAAACTAATCGTTGGGGATTTACTGCTGTGGAATTACCGCTGTGGATTATAAGACTTTGCTTTCCAAGGGATCACAGACTTTGTTTTCCAAGAGTTAACAGACTTTGTTTTCCAAAGGATTAAAAGCTTTTCGCAATGGGATTACCTACGAACAGTATGGAATTTCCAAAAACTTTATGGGATTATAATTTTTGATTTTTTTTTTTCCACTTGCTGGATTACTTCAAGATCAAAGACAGTTCAAGGTTTCCTTTCGTGTTGGACCCCATCCCCAAGGACTGGCGATGGCTTCCAAAAGGGGGGAGATGTAGTGGACCTACCCAGGGTCAAATTAAGGTTTTTGAACTGTCCAGTGATGACCTTTACTGACCTCTCAGTAAAGCAAGACATTTACTACAAAATTATTCATTTAGCTATAATCTGATAACATAGTCACCAATAAGAGACTATTTCTATCTTTGATTTTAGGCTGATGTGATCAAAAGAATAACTTTTGTCATTTTCATGATGTGTGCTTTTAAGCTGTGTTATTCTGTGAGAGTTAAACTGTGTTTCACTGCTGTGTCAAAGGTGCAATCTCGGGTCACAGAGACTTCTTTTAATTTTGTTAATTCAAATGTTATCAAATGAATAATTTTATTTGTAAGAGCATCAGTACATTTTAATGTCAGATAAATCAAATACTCTGCTTAATTCAAAATGTTGTACATGGAGGATTTCTCCTCTCCTCTCGAACTTGCATGTGAAGATAAAAGGAACACTTTATCTCATTCATTTTAGCTTGAGCTCAGGACAATCTAGACACCCAAAGACTTTTGTTTTTGTCCTATTTAATAATCAAGCTATTATCATTAATAGGTCCCATATGTGATGCTTAATGACGTTGTTTTAATCAAACCAACAGTATTTTGTTAAAGTGTTAAAGCAAAGGAATCAGTTTTATGATAAAATGCTGACATCTGAAACTAACACTTTATCTTTCTGACAAACTAATCTTTTGACCCCCTTTCAACATGTTGATGTCATCCTCACATCAACTTATGATGCCATTCGGCCAATCAGAAAGAACACATTTTCTGGGTCACGTCTCAGTTAAAACCTTCACATCTTACTTTCTCAAAAAGTCTGCTGGAGTAAGCCTCAAACCATGGTCTTCTCCAAAGAACTGATGATCGTCTAGTCACACGCTAATGACCACGTCATTCAGTTAAAAGATTTATAACATGCCTGTTATAAATCTATTTCAAGCCGTGAAAAGCTCTCTTTTATTGACATTCCTTTAAGGAACGTCTTATCTTGGAAACACCACCAGGAGCTGCCGTTACTTTCGGTTCGAGTCAAGGCGCACGTCTGGAGACGCTGAGAATGGTAAACGAACTGACCAAACTGGACCGAGGGAGACTGACCATCTTCACGAGGTAACAAGTCGTCAAATGCTTTGCCAAGGGTACCAACGTGTAGCTTTAATCGGCCGGAGAACTGCCATGTTTCTGGTTAAAACACATCAAGATAACTCCCTGACTCTTAACTTTTCTTCCTCCATTTTTCTCCTCCTAAATCTTTCCCTCTCAACCTAAGCTGGAAACTATATTTTTTAAGTTAAAGAGCCCACAGACTAAATATGCTTAACATCTAATATTTATGTCTGTTGTGTTAAATTTAAGTGTGCTGACGTATTTGAATTGAAAGAAAGTGAAATCATGTCAATCAAGTGTAATGGTGTTAATTTAGTTGATTTATTTTAAATAAATGGTAGTGTCGCCTGGCATACCAAACTAAGTTAATGTCCATTGTCACTTAATGGCTTTGTGTATTTATCCATCATAAAGATCACAGAAATATTGGGTAAACTGAAAAAGAACAGAATCCGTGAATTTACTATTCAATCTGAATAAGTAGATTAATTAAGGATAAAGAGGTCAGTATTAATATTGACCTCCTCATTAATTCTTACAAATGTAAAACCAGTTTGAATCTAAACTCTTCTTAGACTCTTATGCTTAAACAAAGAGGCACACATAAAGCTGATGCAGGTCACAGGCAAGAGACCTTGGCCATGCTATAAATCTCAGTTGCTTTGGCAACCATCGTTATCAGTTCGCCTGACCAATCACACAACAGAAGAAGCCCAAAACATTTTATGATATCTCACACCAGAGGGGTGAGCTGGCATTCCTTGACGAGACTTCGAGCGACAGGTCTGTTCAACGAATCCTCCGATCGTATGTGCACATTGATCTAATGATGTCTGCTTATTCTGTTAACCTGTATCTTTTTCAATAAATCATATTTGCTTCAAGAGACGCCTGGCTCATTTGAACATCCAAACTGAATTCCTTCAGTTCTGGTGACCAGCCGACGTGATGAACCAGGTGGCCTGTTGAAATAGACGAGCAGAACTTCGTGACTGACAGTGCGGTGGGCCCAAAAAACAACAGAAAGGTAAGTTGAACCGTGAATTACTCAAAACAACAATTTGGCCTAATATCCAAATTTACTGCACTAAAGTACACGAGAGTCTCTCGAGATAAAGGACTCTTGTGAAGTTAAAATAAATAATTTGGTTGGTTAAAAGTGGTTCACAGATACGTTTTCAGTTTAAGCAGACAAGGGGTCGGTTCGGTTCGGTTCGGGACCAGTGGGCTACGGCCCCTCCCCGCCCGAGTGCGGCCGAGGAGCGTGTGGGGCGCGCACACGTCTGATTAAAGTAATCACGAGGTGATCGAACGTTGAGGTTCTAATTACTTACTTTTGGGGAATAAACGTTTTCTATTCAGGCCGTGAGTAGCCGGTTGTGGCCGCTTGTTTCACGTGGGGCTGATCCGTTCGTCCGCGTGAGTAGTGGGAGTCACGAAGACTTGTTTCACTGTCTTGTTTAGAAAAGCGTTTCCGGAGCGTTCGATCCTTTGAGTAGCTGGAGAGGTCGTTCAACTTGTTTCATGTCCGCTCGTGAGTAGTTGAACGGCTGCCGCTTGTTTTGGAGGTCGTACGTAACCGATGCCTGGCATCGTGGGGGGGTCGCCGGAAGTTCACGCGTGAGGTGAAAACTACAGCTCCCAGAGTGCCTTGCGCTAAACTTGCGGATTAGCGCAGTGGAATCGCACTGGGGGCGGTGACCGAAGAGGTCTGTAGAGAAAAAAAAGAGAAAAGCAACCCCAGAGAGGTTGCAGGATTTGGGCTTGTGTTTAATTTGTTTTAAAATACTTTGCGTCGCATTTCTTTAAGTTTTTTAATGTGAATCATCATTTTAGGGAAGAGAGATCTCAATTAGTTTCAAATTAGGAATTTTTGATTGTTTGGTAAATGTTTGTGTGGACTCAGATGTGTGTGTTGAAGGTGTTCTTCATGTGACTGATGTGTGGTGCTGCCATGACTCTGCCAGCAGAGGGAGCTGTTGTTTAACACAGAAATAAAAGCCTGAACACAAGGGGAGCTCCTCAGACTTTTTTAGACTTTTTTTACTGTGTTACACAAGGGTACTCAGTGGATGGGAGAAACAATTGTGAAATAAAGCCTTTTTGAGTGAATGTTGTGTGAACGTAGTCATGGAGCACATTAAGGAGAAACAGACCTGTCAAAAAGAATCTGTACATGAACAATTGATCAGGGTTCAGGCGGTGATAGCCATAATTCATGCAGCAGACCCTGGTAAGTGCAAACAATTAGATGCGTTAATCATACAAATTGTGAGAGCAGCAGAAAATTCAGAAAAATCAACAGAAAACCTAACACAATTAGTTTGGACAAAAGTGAAAGAACAGCAAAAATTGCTTGATGACATACAAACCAAACAAACAATTTGTACATCATTTTGGGAGCGTAGTAAGCTTAATAAAAGTCACCAACAACAAAAGCAATTAGTGGAGGTGTACAAGCAGTTAGCTTTGTTATCTCAGAGCGTACAAAATGTTGGAGAGACAAACAGTGGCGCAGAAATAGAAGAAAAAACAACACCACCTCCCTATGCGGTCAAGGCTACCGCCCCCTCCTGCTCCATCAGCGGGACAGTATCCTCTGTTTCCAAGAAGGAGAGGTCAGAGGAGGTTTGAAGAGGATTTCAGCTGGTGGCACACACACATTTAAATTCTCTGATCAGAACATTGCGCCGTGCGTTCATTGCGTGAGGCTCAACAGACGAGGAGGTCACGCGAACAAGGAAATTTTCGACCGTGATGACACCGGGTCATGAGATAATAATTGGTTGTACAGACATGCTCAAACCGGTAAAAGGGTTCAGAAATTTATGGTTGGCGTGCCGCATGCGCCGGCTGGCCAGGGGCATAAAGATAAAAATTAAAAATTAAAAGAGAAGACAACAAACCGGTCCTAAAATTTTTAATCGACTATTACATTCCATGTCATGGGTTTCCTGTAAAAATCAGATCAGATAAGGGTACGCATTTTAGCAATGCAGATCTAGTGAATGTTAGAAATACTTTAGGCCTCAAACATGCTAGTACACTTTTGGAAAATTGGCTGTAATCTGTGCACAGACTAAAATTAATTGATTTGGGGGCTTCACAAAATGGCCATTAGGGCTGAGGACATCTGTAGATAGGGGATAAGGGTTGTTGTAATGTTGCATATAATGTATTTTGAGAGACTAATAGTTGTTTGTCCAGCTTCCATCTACAGATCTTTGGATCCGTTACACCTGAGAGTGCAAAGCCTGAACGAGGCCGGAAGGTCCGCTGACACCCGGGGTGCTTCTCAGGGCCTCTAACAGAGAGCGGCCTGAGCCAAAGGGGGTGCACACAGCTGAGCTGTCGAGGCGCACATCACTAGCTCCTCCCCAGAGAGGGGGAGCCACAGCCAGAAAGGGGTCTCAAAAGTCATCACAACAGGTCGAGGCAGCTCTGCACAACTGAGAGGGCCGGCCTTGCACCTGGAGGGAGTGGTCCACACGAGCGGTGGGCTGTCCGGCATCTTCATCCTTGAGATCGGGTTCGAGGAAGGTGTCGGTCTCATCGTTTCATCGTTTCACTTCCTCTGCCGTGGAAGTCATCTGTTCGTGTGGTGTTCTGGTTCGAGTGGTGGAGCTTCCTGAAAACACCTGTCACCTGAAAACACCTGTCTTCCTGAGGTGCATCTTTGTGCTTGCTTTTGAGAATAGGCCAGAACGATAGGGAAACAGTTCCCCAGGCCTGTCTGCCTTGTTGCTTTGAGAGAGGAGAGCCAGTTGCATGATTGCAGCTTAACAAGGCAGGCCACACCAAGAGGAGCATAAAAGAGGAGGTCAACCATTCTCTTTGGGTCAGGGGCAGTTTTGCTTGACCAGTGGAACGGGGAAATTTGAACAAAGTACCAACTGGGTTATAATCTTCAGCAATCTGCAGCCCAATAAAAGGGTGGTGACCTCTGAAGAACGTAGCTTTCAACAAAGATCTAAACAGAACAGAAAGCAGAGGGTTAAATCGATTCAGAAAGACTGACACAGTGTTTTAAACTTTACAGGTGTTTCTATTTTGCATTATTGAATCATCAATATTTAAAACTTTAAATTTTAAATCAAACATTTTAAAGATCACACACTTAGGTTTAGATATTAGATTTCACCTTTAATATTAAATTAGTGTTGCATTTTATTACTATTTCTTATCTTCGAGTTGGTTTAGTTGTCAACAATTTGCTGCTACAATTTTAACTTTTATCAATTAAACTTACTTCTATTTTAAAATTAGAATTCAACAGAACAACACATACTTTAATTCATTACCAGGTCTAACTTTCAAGGGTTTGGAGTTACATTTTTCAATTTCAGTGTTAAAATCATAAAATATTAGGGGTTGTTCACCAATTCCTTATTTCTGGTTCGAAATTCAATGGGAGAGTGATTTATTCATTTTGAGGATGTATTTTTTACAGGTGCGGTTCCAGTGATTTCCTGTGTTAATAAAAAGAAAGCAAGGAGAGAAAGAAGATTTTGTTAACTGTGCATGCGTTTGGTGGTTGGTTTTTCAACACTGATTTTTCATGTGTATTTACCTTTTCAGGTTCTGCAGATTTAACTGAGAAGGGGGTAATTTGTGTTTCTGTTGTTTCATCACATTTCAGGGTTCAAAGTGTGACACTGTAGAGGATTTCGAACTAGGTCAAGCATGGCTGAGGGACGGAAGAGGCTAATGGTAGCTGGAGGTGTGGGGTCATTGATTATCGTTTCCATAATTCTGTTGTTGGTGTATTTCTGTGTGATACCAGGTCATCCGAGCTGTCATCCCGTACCTCATCGGAGGGACAAGAGAGATGTCCTCATGCAGGGAGCATGGATGCAGGTACAGGATGCTGGTCATATGAATTTTTCTGAAGTCTTTCAGAGGAACTCTTGGTACAGGTATGCACAGTTCTTGGCCAGAAGCCGTCACAGGTCTGAGTCTTACATCTGTACCCCACTTCCTGTTGCTGACTCGCAGCTGCCATTGAATATTAAACCTCTTGACCGGATGCTGTCATTTTGTGTTCTGCAGATTAGCTCCAGAGGATTCTTCAGGGAGCACCTGCAATGTCAGCCTAAAAGGTGCAAATTGAGCACATTATCACAGCCGATGGTGTTAGCTCAGTTTGTTGATTGGCCATCCAATGGACAGTTTCCTGTCTGT
>JBBPBX010048264.1:0-25820 GCA_038048925.1 Garcialebias charrua | reverse complement strand
CAACAGATGCACACAAGAAGATATCCACACTGAAGTTTGTGTTTATGTATTTATTTATATTTACCAATGTCTGTACAGAATTTAGCTACAAAAAAGACTTAATGAAGTGATGAAGAGTCCTGTGTTGTGTGTGTGGTCGTCCCTGCAACCAGTGATGAAACATGTCTTGGTTTAAGGTTTTTCAGTTTTAGCTGCAGAGCCATATAGCCTTTTTTCCTGCTTCATTCTTCCAATAGGACAACTACAAGCACAGAGCTGGGATTCATGGAAGTGTGGCTTGCTAAAAGAAAACTAAAAGGACTGGTAGTCAGTGGCAGCCTGTGAAATGTCCACGAGGGGGGGGGCTATTTCTCAAAAACGAAAAATGTTCCAAGTTCAAATCCTGTTTATATAATGCAGATTAACACAAGGTCAACAGAACAATTAAATGCTCAGGATGAGAAGAACCAATTTGACTAACAACAAAGAACAAACAAAAAATATTTAAATGGTAAATGGAGCTTATTTATATAGCGCTTTCCAGCCCCCTATGAGGGGCCCCAAAGCGCTTTACAACCCCACCCATCCACCCATTCATACACACATTCATACACCGGTAGCGGCAGACTGCCATGCAAGGCACTTTCCAGTCCTACCGGGAGCAACTCGGGGTTAAGTGTCTTGCCCAGGGACACAACGACACATGGTGTGGGGAACGGGGATTCGAACCTCCAACCTTCCAATCGGGGGACGACTGCCATTACCCGTGACGTAGTGGATAAATAAATTATATATAAATTATAGTAATACAAGTTCATAATATAAATAGAATCAAGCTCCTTTTTTTAGTACCGTTCTCTTAAAGGAGACCACATATAGGTCTTTAAAATTTTTATGTTATGTCTGTGTGCTATCTTGACAATATTAATTCATTTTAATACACAAAATAATTCTTAGATAATTAATTATACCCTTTTTAATTCTGCCATTTTTAACTTTCATTTTGAACGACCGGTTTCTGATACAAGTTCTGAAGTCCACGCCCTTCAACGATCTGTTTACGCCCTCTGTAACAGCCAGTATCTGTAATTAGGGATGGGGCAGATCCGATTCAGTATCGGTATCGGTATCCGATACCAGCATTATTTAAGTATCGGGTATCGGATCAAACCTGCCGATACTTTTCCGATCCAGCTTCAAAGAGCACTTGTGTTCAATCACAATCTGTGACTGCCCTTTTTAACATTGTGTGAGATAAACCCAATGAAGACACTCTTAAGCCTTACAATAGGGGGTTCCCTATTGTAAGGCTTAAGAGTGTCTTCATTGGGTTTATCTCACACAATGTTAAAATGAATAGTTTGGGTGCAAAAGTTTCATTATACAGAGTCAAATACCTGAACAGTATCGGATCGGGAAAGTATCGGTATCGGTCGATACTGAGTTAATAAGTATCGGATCGGATCGGAAGTGAGAAATGTGGATCGGTGCATCCCTATCTGTAATGTGTTGTTGTTTTAAAATTAGCTCTTTTTTTATTACTCATTTGACTTACTGTTAGTGTCAGCTTAAGATAACTTACCGAAACCCGTCTGAGCGCGCCGCAATTTGCTGCTCCTTTTAGCATTAGACCACCCGAATCCGATGCTAATGTTAGCTTGTTCCTCTTCCGGTGTTCGCCAGCTCCGCTCGTTGCACGCGGCGATTTTGGGAGTTATCGCTGTTCCAGTCAAGACAACACAAAGTTCACCAAGTGTCTCCCGTAAATTAATCCGTAAGGAGAAGGTCCTCGCTGCTGTGAGGCTGCTTCGAGGCAGCAGCGAGGCTGTACAGTTGAAGCTCCGCTCCATCGCGCCAGAAGAGGGTCCCGTTGCCGCGGGTCCCTACGCCGGGGGTCCGCTCGTTTAATTTTTGCCGGCTGCGCGTTGGGAGCGATCGCAAATACACTAAAAATTGAACTAAAACATAAAAATAACAATTATACTTTATTTATAAAGCCATTTAAAAAAAACACAGCTGCAACAAAGTGCTGTACACATGAAATTAAGAACATATAAACAAAAGATGAGATGAAATCATGAAAAACAACAGTCATGTGTTTAATACAGAAGTGGGTTGAGCCTAACCAGGGGTTGCTAGGTGAGGGGCTGGACTCAGGTTGTGGTGGGTTGTCCTAGCGCTTGTGACGTCACAAGCGCGATTGTTTTCAAAACGAAACCTAAATTATCACAGTAAAATAAATCTACTTAGAGTAAATAAACCACTGGGTGCATTTTTTTGGCCTTAGGACTGTTTTTTTATGAAGTAAATACCCAAAGTTGAGTAAAAAAAAACATTAAAAAGTGAATTTTGCATGTGTGGTCCCCTTTAAATATTCCTAAATTTAAAGGTCCTAATGCACCTTAGCATATACACTATAGCATTTCACCATATAAATGTACCTTAAATGTTTCAATGTTAATAAGAGCTAGTTACTTACAAGAGGCTTTGTTTTCATTCTCCAGAGCAATACAGTGTTAAGAAATAGTAAAACACCACCAGTGACATTTAGTATATAAAATTATAATAATAATAATAATAATGAATTCAATTTATAACGGGCTTTTCATTAGTGAAAATCTCAAAGCGCTACACACATTGAATGCTACACACATTCATACACCGGTAGCGGCAGACTACCATGCAAGGTGCTTTCCAGACCTACCGGGAGCAACTCGGGGTTAAGTGTCTTGCCCAAG
The DNA here is from genome assembly GCA_038048925.1 of Garcialebias charrua. Classification (NCBI taxonomy): domain Eukaryota; kingdom Metazoa; phylum Chordata; class Actinopteri; order Cyprinodontiformes; family Rivulidae; genus Garcialebias; species Garcialebias charrua. The sequence continues at coordinate 23,103 of JBBPBX010048264.1, read as the reverse complement.
GACACAACGACACATGGTGTGGGGAACCGGGATTCGAACCACCAACCTTCCGATCGGGGTACGACTGCCATTACCACTACGCCACGGCCGTCCCCGTGGCGTAGTGGCACCGTGGTTGTATGGCAACTTGTGCACTGAATTATTAATGTTTGATACTTTTTTTATAAGCAAATTGAAATAAATGTAGCCATCAGAGTCCAATACAATAACCTGGAGGCTAGCGCTGGCATCCTAACTCCACAAACAAACAAAGAAAAAAAAACTCACCAGTTCCCACTTGCAGTCAGCTGAAGTTTTTTTTTCACAAACAGAGCCATCTAAAAGTTGAGAGGCCTATCAGTCAGGAATGGTAATATTATAATATAAGCATTAGATAAAGACTAGCATTAGCATGCTAGCTCCAGAAACAAACTCACCAGTTCCCACTTTTAGAATAAACAGTCAACTGAAGGCTTTTTCACAAAAAAAGACTTCTAAAAATTGAGAGGCATATCAGTCAGGAATGGCAAATAGGCATTAGATAAAGGGCTTTCAATGATTTAAAACCTACCTGGTTTGAGTCACTGCACGGCTCATTTCCCAGGCAAAAAAAAAGAAAAAGACTGGAAGTACATGATCTGTAGGTACAACTCACTGCGCCCAGCATCTTCCCATTGTTTTGTAACGTCGTGGAATAACTGTGCATGCGCCATTTATAACGAGAGTCTATGGATAAGATTCATGCACCCCCCAGGACCGGAAATACTGTATGTCACCAATCAGAAAACGTTTTTTGAAACAAACAATATAACTCATCATTACTCATAAAATATTTATATACTGTATTTCGAAATATTTTTATTTTATAGTTTCATTTTTATTTAAAAAAAATTTAAGTCTTCAATGTAAAATGGTGAATAGCTCCAGAAGTTCCAGTGGGGCGGCACCCTAGCGCCCCCTATTGGCCGGCCGCCCCTGCTGGTAGTTCTTCCCCAAATATGTAGAATAAGATTCTGTGGTTAAATGAAACCAAAATGTAACATTTTGGTCATTAAGGACAACACCATGCCTGGTTCAAACCTAACTTTTAAAGTTGTGATGTTTTGACGTCTGAATGCTGCTCAACGGTTGTGAGAATGTTGTGCAACAATGGTACGACAGCTGGATCTGAAATATAGAAGGCCTCTTCCCTCTTGCCTGCTGAAAATGCAGCAGGTCTCTATGTTGCAATGGTTAAGAAATACTGCAACACATGAGTACCGTATATCATATCTGTAATATGTGTTTTTAATTATTGTCTCTAGTCACCATTTGTTTTAAACACACTCTCAAACTTTTTTGTTGTTGTATTTCTTACTGAATTAAGAGTTTAAGTATTAATGTTTTTCTGACTAAATGTTTATCAATTTTTTAATGCTTAATGCAACACTTGTGAGAGAAAACATTTTAGTTTAGTGTCAAGATGTATTCATTAAACTAGCCTTGAAGTGGGGGGGTTTTGTGTGGCTTTGCTCCAAAGGCCCGTAGTTTCTTTGAAGGACAAAAGGGCCCATCCTTCTTAGAAAAACTAGTCTTTGATGAATGGTTGCATATCGCCCATCTCACTTTAAGCCTGCAGTTCTTCTGAAAAGGGAGTGAAGTTGTTGTGTTCAGTTGAGGGCAAACTGACCCAGGTGCCAGGCACCGCTGTGAAAAACAATTTTGAGTGAAGTCATTACACGCACTCCACAAAGTATAAAATGAAAGAGTGATCAGATGAACATTTGACAGTCTGCCATGGTCCTGATCAAGATGTACGGCCGCGTTGATGTTTGTATTCCCGCCAAAACTGTGACGGCTCTTCCAGTTTGTGTCAAAAGGTGAGGGATAATGATTTTACATCAATGCCTTGTGTGTGTAAGTTTTACTGTAGCGAGATTAAACAGACACTTTGATCTTAGCAGGAAAACTGTTTGTGTGTTTAACATGTATGTTTTTACTTTTTACTTTTTCTGTCACAGACTTCTTTAATAAATTTATTATTTTATGATTAGGTCTTGTGTGAGTTTTTCTAAACAAGTGTGTGTGCCTACCCTTCACGAAGTTGACAAATGATTTAAAATATGATAAAACATTAACCATTTGGGTTGATCTGAAATATCATAAAACACTTGCACGTTCTGATGCACAAAAAACTAGATTGAGAACAGTTTGGGATAGGTTCCAGATGACCACGACAACTGTCACTAGTTTACAACAAACAAAAAAAAGTACTGTACAGTATATTCAAAATTTGTGGGACACAAGAACGTGGCAAGGAAGTTGAGAATATTTCCAAACATTTCAAAAACTCCCTTGTAAATGGTCTTCACAGTTTGTTGCCAGCAGTAGCAGCCTGGTGAGAGACAGACTTTAGGCCTAACCACGCAGGTGATTCAAACTGATGGGGGTGAGATTGTTTTCAGCACTAAATACTCACCAGCATCATCTACAGAACTTTTGTTATCATGCTCTAATGCTGTCAACAATACATTCTCTGGATAGGTGGTGTCATCTGTAAAAGCGAAATCATGCATCTGGCTTTATCTTTTCTCTATTCACACCTAAATCAATCCTCACGAGCTGCAGAGTAGCCGACCCTTGATTGTATGTAGTGCAAAGTAGACCATTTTCATGCTGGTTTTGGTGTTATCTTTCGGGGTATTGTGCATCAAACTGTAAAGTGAAAGGGTTTCTGTCACATCTTTTCATCCAATGTATTGTTGGTTTTCTTTTACTGTCTGTTTTCTTTCATCTACTGTAAATGCTGCAAAGAGCAGTGAATAGTGAACTGTATGAGTGTTGGTCTCTTCATCAGTTCTTTTGAATAATTTGTCTGCTTTCAGCTGTAATAACATTGGCCTATCAGTAGGATGTACGAGTTTCCCCCTCAGTTAATTCACTGACGGTGTGGAAACACAACTGCCTGGTTTGTTCAGCCCATTTCAAGAGTGATGTGAAAGTGAAAACATATTTAATGTTTCTGTAACAAATATAAATAATTCCAAAACCAGCTGTCTCCTATAATTTTTTGTTTCTGTCACATCTTTGTGATCCTGGGATCTCATTTGTTCCTGCTCCTATGATCCCATCTGAGCTTTCTGGAGGGTAACAAAGGCTCCTGCTGTGGTCCTGTTTGACGAGTCTCTCCCAAAATAGACCAAACTGTCTGCTTCCCTCCTATGGAATTGGGAAAAAAAACAAACACAAATATCCTACCAAAAAACAAGATGGCCGCGCTCCGACCGGCAGCAGCTTCATGGGCTCTCAGTTCATCTCTAGCTTTTAGTAGTTTTAATAGTGATTCTATACCTGATTGCACGTTTTATGCGGGTGAATTATAGCCGAACTGAACTGTTGAGAATTTGAGCGGATTTGCCACAGGGAGCAACTGAAATCAGCAACAAACTCAAATCTACGCTCGGCAGGATGCGGCTTTTGAAGTCTTCCACCTGGAAGCTGCAACGGAGGTGCTCTGGCTCACACTCCGGCGAAAAGAAAAGGAAGCGGTGCTCCCGGCGTCAGACGCAAGGCTGCCGGGCGGGGATTATGGTGAGACTGAAGGCGGACGCTAAAACCGGGAGACCCCCGATGCCGGCTCTTTTTCTGTCTAACGTCTGCTCGCTGGACAACAAAATGGATTTGCTTCGTCTGAGAGTGACAACGTCAGAGGAAATGAAGAAGTGCTCTGTGCTTTGCCTCACTGAAATGTGGATTTCTAAGGAAACACCAGACTCTGTGTATGAATTGGATGACAGACTCTTTTTCAGAGCGGATCGCTGCACAGAGACTACGGGGAAAACACGAGGCGGCGGTGTCTGTGTGTACGTGTGTACGGATTGGTGTAAAAACTGTGCTATTATAAAAAGCCTTTGCATAGCTGCTGTGGAGCTGATCACAGTGAGGTGTCGCCCCCATTAGCTACCCCGCGACTATTCAGTGATCCTTATCACAGTTATCTACATCGCCCCAGATGCTAATGCTAATGTCACCCTAGAAGAAATTCATGACTTACTCAGCTCGCTGCAGTGTAAATACCCAGAGGGACTCTGCATTGTTTTAGGTGACTTCAATCACGTGAATTTAAAGGATTCTCTCCCAACCTTCAATCAACACGTATCTATAGCAGCACGAGGGAGTAACACCCTCGATCACGTCTACACGAATGTAGGCGCGTACACAGCGAAGCCAATCCCACTGCTCGGGGGTTTTGATTATTTATCACTCCTCATGGTCCCAGCACAACTCCCCACACTAAGACGTTGTAAACCAGAACAAAAGGAAATAAAAATTTGGCTCCAGGACAGCATCCCCATGCTGAGAGACTGCTTTGAAAAAACTGATTGGTCTGTCTTCAGGGAGGTAGCTACTGATGGAAGCTCAGTGGATCTGGAACTTTATGCATCCTTAGTTCTGGGTTATATTAGCACATGCTCTGAAAATGTATCCATAAAAAAATATGTTAAATCTTACCCCAACACAAAACCCTGGTTAAACAAAGAGGTTCACACCCTGCTGGCAGCCAGGAACACTGCCGTCAAGTCTGGAGACTCAGAGGAGCTGAGGAAGACCAGGAAAGAGCTGGTTGCTGGCATTAAGAGGGCAAAGGCCACATATGCACAGAGGATCGAGGGACAGTTCACCTCACAAGACCCACGGAGCATGTGGAAGGGCATCAAATGCATAACTGATTATAAAAGCAGGAGCAAACAGTGCCCCAAAGACCCATCTCTGCCTGATGCCCTCAACAAGTTTTATGCACGGTTTGAAGACCCAAATAGACCACCCAGCACCAGACTCACCTCATCACCAGAGGAAGAGCATCTCAGCGTGACCACAACAGAAGTGAGGAGTAGTCTCAGAAGGATCAACCCTCATAAAGCAACTGGACCGGACAACATCCCCGGGAAAGTTCTGAAGGAATGTGCGGACCAGCTCTGTGAGGTGCTGGCTGACATCTTCAACACCTCACTTGCTCTGGAAACAGTCCCCACCTGCCTGAAGACCGCCACCATCATCCCAGTCCCAAAAAGCTCCACAGTGACTGGTCTGAACGACTATCGGCCGGTGGCCCTCACCCCGATAGTTGCAAAATGCTTCGAAAAACTGGTCATGACCCACATCAAAACAACCGTCAACATCAACGAGGACCCTCATCAGTATGCTTACCGTGAGAACCGATCAACAGAGGACGCCATCTCGTCCGTGGTCCACACTGCTCTCACCCACCTGGATCAGAAAGACTCCTACGTCCGTATGCTCTTTGTGGACTTCACATCTGCCTTCAACACCATGATCCCCCAAACTCTGATGGACAAACTATCCACACTTGGACTAAGCCCCTCCGTTTGTAACTGGGTACTAGACTTTTTAACAAACAGACCACAGTCAGTGAGGATCCACAACTTCTCCTCCTCCACCATTGCCCTCAGCACTGGCTCTCCTCAAGGATGTGTGTTGAGCCCCCTTCTGTTCACTCTGCTCACATATGATTGTGCAGCTACCCATCCAGGTTGTCATATTGTAAAGTTTGCAGATGATACAGCGGTGGTGGGATGCATCACAAACAATGATGAGTCCAGCTACAGGCAGGAGGTGGAACACCTGGAGAGCTGGTGCAAAGAGAATAACCTTCACATGAATGTGAAGAAGACAAAGGAGATGATTGTGGACTTCAGAAGGAACAAACACACACCCCACTGAACATAGGTGGATCAGTGGTGGAAGTGGTCTCCAGCTACAAGTACTTGGGTGTACACTTGAATGATAATCTCAGCTGGACCAACAACACCACCAGCCTGATCAAGAAAGGTCATCAGAGACTCTACTTCCTCAGACGGCTGAGACGAGCTGGTCTGAGTAGCCCAGTCCTCACATCCTTCTACAGGTGTGCAGTGGAGAGCATCCTGTGCTCCAGCATCAACGTGTGGCATGGAGGCTGCACAGTTGCAGAAAGAAAAGCTCTGCAGAGAGTGGTGAAGGCTGCACAGAGGTCTGTTGGAGTCAGTCTCCCCACCATCACAGACATTTACACTTCGAGATGCAGGAAAAAAGCCACCTGCATCATGAAAGACCCCACTCACCCAGCACACACACTCTTTGCCCCACTCCCCTCAGGACGGAGGTTGAGGAGCATCAAATGTAGAACCACTAGACTGAGGAACAGCTTCTACCCTGAGGCTGTTAGACTCATGAATAAATAAATAATAAGAATAATCACTGTGAAATATCACATCATGCTGATGCTGATCTGTTTTCTTGTTGCTGTGTTCATCTGTGACCATCTGCTCATAAAGACTCATGTTCGTGCTGCTGTTTGTAATGACGTTTTTCTATTACTCTAGGGCTTAGTGTATTTCTAGTTGGATGTTTTTCTTAGTTCATATCCTAGATGTTATTACTGTTTTTCTCTTACATTTTGTTGTTGGATGTAACTAGGACCCTGTGTACTGTACATAATCTCATTTCATCACATGTACATGCGGTGCAAATGACAATAAAGACTCTCTGACTCTGACCTACCAGTACTCGCAATTACAACAATGAATGTTTGAATAGCTCTGTCCTTACTGTAGTTTTTAGTTGTCTGTGATAGTGTAACAGAACATTGAGCGGTGCCAACAATATGTAAGGGATATAATACTTGTCAGTTTGCTGACTAGTACAATATTCCAGAAGAAGTTGGAGCAGATTTGATCTGACCCAAATTCATTCGCGAGTTCACCCTTTTTCCAGATTAAATTGCTTAAATGTGACTAGACAAAATGTAATTTCACGAGAGACGTCAACTTATGTTGATCCACCAGAAGATGAATCTTTTATTGAGAAAATCATAAAAGTACATTAAACATTTATATCGAGATTAGCTCTGATTTAATAACTACTGTAGACAAGAATTCAAATTGAAACAGACAGACAAGTTATGTTTAAACTTCCTACTGGCACATTTACTTAAAAGTTTATTGGCTTAAGAAAATTAAGAATAAGGAGGAAGAAGTGGAATGAAAGCTAAGTTTAACAGAAGTTAATTATTTTGAAAGGCAACAGGGTGGCACTTTTCCCAAACGAGTCCGGTTGGACTCCTCGCACGTTCAGCATACAATCTACGACTCTTTACCTGGTGACGAGCACGTCTCTTGGAGATAAGAGCTGAGAAGTTGTTGGACTGTGTTGTCCAGTAGACGTCCAGTTGCACTTCCGCGCGTGTATAGCTGATTCAACGATACGAGCAAGAACGCCTTTCCCGGTAGGAACCAGGCCAACGTCCTGACTGGGTTTCAAAATAAAACTTTCAGAAAACAAATTCTTTCAAAAACAGAAATGAGTGAGTTACAGCAATGCTCTGCTGTACCCATAGCTGATAACGTAGGTCTGATTGACAAATGACCACAACGTTCCACCAGTTTTCAGAGAAGAAACAAGTTGTTCAGTTTTGTTCTCCCTTTCACATTGAAGCCAAAACCGGAAGTAAGAGTTTATATGGAGGGCGTAGTCTGCCCACTTCCTGAATGGTTATTGGCTGTTTTAACAAAATAAATGAGTGATTTTTCAGTTCCCATAGTCGGAAGATCTCTGAAGGACAACAGGAAAACTGTTTACATAAGCGGCCAGATGGACTAGCCCGTAAAGTGAAATATTATGTCTAGCTTGATAGACAAAGCAGAGAGGTTTCACTTAACAAGTTACCCTGACTTGTACCTTAGATTCAAAGCACACTCGTACTGCATAATAAACCAGCATGAGAGTAACACTCATGTTAATAACAGATCATCATTAAATGACAAAATATACGGTTGATCAATTCTGAATTAACACGAATTAAAAGTAAGTCTTTCTGATTGATTTGTGTCTCTTAATTCAAAATAATTGTAACAAAATAGTGTCCATTTGTCTCCTTGAGAGCTTCAAGAGAAGTGTAACACTCAGAGATTCAGAGAGATGTGAAGAGGTTTTAATCCAGTAACGGACATGAGGTGCTGTATCACGTGCTATATCACTACAGTCCCCCTTTTTGGAAGTCATTGCCTGTCCTTGGAGATCAGTTCCAACAAGAAAGGATACCACTGAATGTCTCTGACCTCTAGGTAATCCCATTGTGGCAAGCCTTCAATCCTTTGGAAAACATAGTCTGTTAACCCTTGGAAAACTGAGTCTGTGATTCCTTGGAAAACAAAGTCTTATAATCCACAGCGGTAATTCCATAACGATTGGGGTTATTGATTTCATCAGCAACAATGGTGTTTAATCAGCATGTAGAGGGGATCCCTTGATTGACGCAGAGGAGGCGACCTTTGGATGAAGGTTGAAGACTAACTTTGGAGTAGCAGGTCCCCACATCGAAGGTTGCGGGCTGGATGGCTTCCAGTCGGTGCCACCCTGGTTCTATGTGTCATGCGAGTATGTGGTTTTAGGTGAGCTTATGACTGGGATTTTACATTAGGCCCTACCTATATGCACCTGGTATGTGAGCTATCATGGTTTAGATCAGCTACAATTACCAATTAAGGGGTGGATCAATGCTGTAAAAATCAGATATAGGGATCTATACCTATAGAGTTTTTGGAGGGCTTCTGTAACGAAGGCCTCTTCTTTCAAACTATTCCTCCATTCATTATTTAGTTTAGGTTAAACTAAAATAAAAAAATGAAATCTAGTTTGGTCTAAATGTCTGTTGTCTTTTAGACGAACGACGCAAGATTTGGTATTCCCTATAAATTTTGAAGTCTATGGCGAGACTCATCAAAATGAATAGATCTAGAATAGAAACGATCGAATCGGTCCTACCTAAATGATTGGGAGATCAGTGTAGATTATAGTACCTTAAGTAGTATTAATCTACAATGACTCTTCAAAGATTGAGATTTTTAACAAAATGAACAGCATGTTGGCATAGTTAAATCCATTTAAGTCTTTAACTTATCAATAATCAAAACCTCTTTTGGCTGGGAGTGTTCAGAAAACAATCACAACTTCAATAACAACAAAAGTAGCAATCAAGCAACTAGAAAACAACGTTTCACTACATCAAACTCACTCTGGTCGTCAGATTACAAACGGGTGTTCTGTCCATTTTGCCTGCCTCTCGGGTTAGGTTTCTGACGGTCTGAAGTATCTTGTTGGGTCTCATAACGATCCAATCGGGCCTCAACAGATTGGACGCGACGGAGTAGGTACACGATTATCCCGCACACTACGAAAGAGAGGATCATTACCACAACTGAATTGAGCGAGTCAGCGCTAGACCCATGCGTAAGTGATAGGCTGAAACGGGATCGTAGTGTCGGACTTGAGAGTCCTGAGAACTTTATTAATCGGTTCGACGTCGACGACTTTAGTTCCTTCAAAACGGAGTTGTTCAATGGTTTTAGGGTCTATCTCTAAACTCATGTTTGAGAAGCACTCGGGATCTTCCAGAGTGGATTCCCATTGATCCGGATGGAGGTGGTAGAGCCTCAATTCGCCAATGTGTATAGTTGTACCTTCGGGGACACTGATCCACATTGTTTTATCTGGGAGGGTCACAAGTCTGTTAGTCGCGGGTTGGTGGTAGTACACCATCATTGCGGTTCTTTGGGGAACATTGACTAACCAACGTGACCCAATTCTTTCCGCGCTAGCGGTCGTAACCTGGCGTCGCGGAGTCATGGTCATTGGGCATTTTGAGTTATTTGGAACTGGTGTGACACCGCAAATGCCCATGCCTTTATTCAGAATGAAAGGCTTACTTGTGTGTACAAGGTAGTGTATCTCGTGAGTGAGAACACACATCCGGAGGTTTGGATCCAAGTAAATTGAGGGGTCACTGTCGCGATACGCAACCACCTTTGGAGTGTTAATTTTTACGTGGTTTTCACCATGCCAATTACCGACATTAATGACGTCTTTCAGTCTATAGATGCCGTTTGATGGAATGATGGGTAGATTGATAAGGAACGCAAATTCACCCGCTACGTGGTTGACATAAATCGGGATCGCGCCACCGAGAGTGTAAGCCAGGTGAGCCTGGATTGGCCTTACTTTTTCGCCTGTAGCGGAGGTAAGGATGTCTGTTACCATCTGTAGGGAGATGAGATAGGGTGGGATTCTGTCAGTGGCTAGTGCATCAACTGATGAGCTGATATCTCTAAGCATATCAGAAATTACCCTATCTATCAGGTGGGTGATGGTGTATTCCCATTCTACCTTAAGTTTTAGTTCATTTACCGTTTGTGCAAGGACCTTTATTCTTTGGATGTGAGTGTTCAGCACTAAGACAGTTTGTCTAAGAGTTTTGGTCACTTGAGTAAACTGAGCTTGTTGTTGATTCATCTGTATTTGGATCTTTGGGATGTAATAAAGGAAATAAATCCTCACCAACTGATTTGTTGACTATGTACAGTACTCGCTCCAATGATGGAGCTGCGGTAGCTCAGTGGTTAAATGCTGCTGCCTTAAATTCCTACGGCTGCTGGTTTGAGCCCAGGTTGCATCAGGAAGGGTGTCTAGTGTAAAGCAATTGCCAAATCTTTCATGTGAGTTCACTCGCTGTGGTGACCCCTATAGAAGGAAAAGCCAGAAGAAGCTTAATGACTAATAAGTTAGTGAACATGTTTCTTTGCAGTGATGCTGTCTTCTTTACTTTCTGTTCATGTTTTCATTTGTACAGTAATTATTTCTTGCACTAGCATGTGTTTTTCTTTCCTCTCATAGAAAGTACACCTGGAGTAGCCGTTTTGTGTTTGTCTGCACTGCTTTCCTGTCCTCTCTATCCCCAGCCAGTGGAGGCAAACTTGAGTCAAGTTCTGGAGGTTTCTTCCTGTTTAAAGGGAGTTTTTCCTTTCCACCAGTGTGCTCGCTCAGGTTGGAAGGTTGAAACCAAGTGGAGATTTGATGATGCTGGATTAGCATTTTATAATATGTGAATGTTTTTGTACAGTGCCCTGGAAAATTTGCTGTGAATTAGCAATATAAAAGTAAACTGAATTAAAAAGAGCTGGATTTAAAACAACCTAATTTCCAACCCAAGTTGGAAATTTTGTTGTTGTTTGTTTTACTCAGCAGGGTTATCAGTTTAACTCGGCATACTAGATTAAGTTCCCTATGCAAATAATGGAGTTGATGATTAAATTATAAAATTAAAATTGAGTTTAAAAACCCCACAAACTTTACCATACAGTATTAATTTAAACTCAGGTTAGGCAGCACGGTGGCTCAGTTGGTTGAGCTGTTGCCTCTCAGTGAGAATGTTGCTGGTTGAAATCCCACCCGGGGGGCCTTCCTGGGTGGAGTTTGCATGTTCTCTCCATGCATGCAGGTACTCCTGTTTCCTCCCACAGACCAAAAACATGCATGTTAGACTGATTGGTAACTCTAAATTGTCTCTAGGTGTGAGTGAGAAAGTGAATGGTTGTTTGTCTCTCTGTGTCCCTGTGATGGACTGGAGACCTGTCCAGGGTGTCCCTCGCCTGTTGCACAGTGATGGTTGGACATGGGCACTAGTGACCCCCGTGACCCGAAAAGGAAGAAGTGATAAAGATAATGGATGGATGGAAAACCTCTGACTGAAGTGGCACATGTGAAACACTGACATGGCTCATCTCAGCCTAACCAGGCCAAACCTTCTGACCCAATATTTAGTCAAACCAGTCCCCCCACTCCCCTTGACCCAACCTTTAAACCTACCAGTTGAAGTATTAAACTAGAGAAAGTGCAAAAATGCAGTGAATGCTTCTTACTGAATTATTTTTACTCAAGGCTGCTGATGAAGTTGAACCAGGCTGAGAAAAATGCAATTTCTATAAAGTTCCTGTGAAATGTTGAACAGCTGACATTTGCTAAAAATAAAACAGAATGCAGCAGAAAAATGGCAGAAATGTATAGACAAAGGCGTAATAATAATAATAATAATAATAATTAAAAAAACTTTATTTGTATAGCACCTTCCTACAGTGCCTTGCATTGACCAAGGTGCTTAACAGGACAGAAAATATAAAGACCGGTACAACAAATCAGTGAAAATAGAATAAAAAACAACAGCAATAAAAGGAGGCAATGGAAATAAAAATGCTACATACTAAAATACCAAAGTAATAAAAGTTACACACTGAAAGCTTTTTTGAACAAGTGGGTCTTCAGTCTGGTTTTGAACAGAGTCAGATCAGAGGTGGCACGCAGCTCAAGGGGGAGACTGTTCCAGGCTTTTGGGCCGGCAACAGAAAAGGACCGGTCTCCCCATTGTTTGTACCTTGAGCGAGGCACCTCCAGCAGGTGTTGACTGGCAGAGCGTAAAGCTCTGCCGGGCTGATGGGCTTTCAAAAGTTCTGAGATGTAGAGAGGTGCAAGTCCATTCAGAGCTTTGAAAACAAACAGCAGCAGCTTGAACTGTATCCTGAACTGAACCGGGAGCCAGTGTAGAGAGGACAGGACAGGAGTGATGTGTTCATATTTTCGTGTGTTGGTCAAAAAGCGGGCGGCAGAGTTCTGTACAAGCTGTAAACGGGAGATGGAGGATTGATTAATACCAACATACAAAGTCAAGTCTGGATGTCACAAAGGCATGAATGGCCTTCTCCAGATCACTACGGCTGAGGAGTGACTTTACTTTAGAGAGCAGACGGAGCTGAAAGAAGCTGGTTTTGACAACAGAACTGATCTGTTTATCAAGCTTTAAGTTGGAGTCAAGCTGCACTCCAAGATTTCTGACCACCGGGTTGAAGTGGGGGAGGGGAAAACCAAACTGGGACTGGGAAGGATGTTGCTGGTGTCACCGGGTGCACCAAATAAAATGCATTCAGTTTTATCTGTGTTTAGGTGGAGGAAGTTTTGAGAGAGCCAGTGCTTAATGTCATTTAAGCAGTTGACAAGAGTGTTTGAACTGAGTGAGGGGTTGGGAGTGACTGGCAGATAGATTTGTAAATCGTCTGCATACATATGAAAAGACAGATTATGACGTGCAATGATTGATCCTAATGGCAGCATGTAAAGAGAGAAGAGGACTGGCTCCAGAATGGATCCCTGTGGTACGCCAGAGGTCAGAGGGGTTGATGAAGAGGAGGACAGATCACCTATCATGACAGAAAAGGTTCTCCCAGTTAGGTAAGATCTGAACCATTCTAGCATAGATCCCTGGAGGCCAACCTGCTCAGACAAGCGGTTGGTTAGTACCTGATGGTCTACGGTGTCAAAAGCTGCTGAGAGGTCTAACATCATCAGCAGAACAGGGTTTTTTGTATCCAGAGACAAAAGAATGTCATTCTGCACTTTGAGCAATGCAGATTCAGTACTGTGACGGGCTCGAAAACCAGACTGAATTTTTTCAAATAGGTTGTTGAGCTCTAGAAAAGATTGAAGTTGAATAAAAACAATCTTTTCCAGGACCTTCGATAAAAATGACAGATGGGAAACTGGCCTGAAATTAGAGAGAGCTGTAGGATCCAGGCCTGGTTTTTTGAGAAGAGGCCTGACCACAGCGTGTTTGAAAGCAGATGGCACAAAACCTGAAGTTAGACAGCTGTTAATGAATGACAAAACACAAGGACCAATTACATCAAAGGACCCCATATGGAAAAGATATATAAAAACCATATAAAAAACAAGTAACCTTATATCATCCTAAGTGTATGTTTTGTATATTGTACAACATATAAGGCTTGTATGATACATATAAGGCATATATGATTTACTCCTGAAAGTGGCACCTTTTGCATAGATTTCATACAATATATTAAAATGAATTTTACAAGAATCATATAAAAACTATGTATGTTGAATATAAAAACTATGTATGTTGAATATAAAAACTATGTATGTTGAATATAAAAACGATATATGTTGAATATAAAAACGATATATGTTGAATATAAAAACTATGTATGTTGAATATAAAAACTATGTATGTTGAATATAAAAACTATGTATGTTGAATACATGGAACTTATATTTCACATATATGTTTCATATGTTTCTCTTTTTAATTTTATACAATAACTTTGTAAAACACTTAAACTTTACATATATGAAGAAATACAATTACATATAAGTTTTTTGTATTGAAAGTACTTTTTTTAAGGAAATTGATGTCTTTAATTTTTTTTTGTTAATGGCTACCAACAAAAAGTATTTATAAAAAACGTATATGAGTATGAACCATTTATATGCATAAATGACAGGTCAGCTTATGAGAATTGCATAACATTAAAAAATTACCTATTCTTATGGTTTCATGCAGTTACCATCAAATTTACATAATAAACACGAGTCACTTTAGAAATTGACAAATTTTTATTTGAACTTATAATGGTAACATGGTAACTAACATGGTAAACGAGATGAAAAAATTAAGCCTTTTAAATAGCTAAAAACTGTCAACACTTCACACTAACAAATTCACAGAACAATGTATTTAATCTCAATTAGACATTTTTACTTTTAGCGCGAAGCTCTGTGATCTTTCCATTGAGCGTGCTTCCAATGCTGGAGGGCTGTGTCCCAGGCCACCGCTCAAGAGTTGCACCTACGTATGAACACAAAAGGGACATGGAAAAAGAATATCAGTACAATTGTTAATTTGAAAGAAACCAAGAAAAATCAACATTAGAAGGTTATTTACATCAAGGTGTGGGGGTTAAAACATTTTATATCACTCTATATGTCTACTAAGAAATACCCTGATGCATGCTCAATAATCCAGGTAGAAAAATCTAAAAAAGCTAAGTCTGGTCCTCTGGACATTCAAAAAACAAAACAAAAACAAAGCAAAAAAAATTAATAAAAAATGTAGAAACGTTTCGTCTTTCGTCCGAAAGACGTCCTCAGTCTGAGTTGCTGTATTCAGCTCAGTCTTATAAATAGCACCCTCTCACAGTGGATCAGCCAACTGGTTGATCCACTGTGAGAGGTGCTATTTATAAGACTGAGCTGAATACAGCACCTCAGACTGAGGAAGTCTTTCGGACGAAAGACGAAACGTTTCTACTATTTTTTTTGTGCTTTGTTTTGTTTTATTTTTTGAATGTCCAGAGTACCAGACTTAGCTTTTTTAGATCTACTAAGAAATCCATTTCATAAAGTCAAGGCCCAGGTATAGCTCGGCGTTCGGCCGTACGGCGCTCGACGCAGTTCGAGTGCGAGGCACAAGCGTAGCCCCGCAGGGCACAAACGTGCAAAGCTCAAATTTTACGACTGCGTACGCGTGGCGCGTTGTCGTACAATAAACTGCCCGGCGACGGACTGTTTTGGATGTGACACAAATGTATTAAATTCCTCTTCTTCGTCCCTGATCTGGACTTTTCTTTTGTTTTTTTTGCCAAAAGTCAAGTAATCGCTTCCTCCTCCGCTGACTCCATGACTGAAATGATGAGGAAATGAATGAATTTGTCACGAGCGAATTAAACTCGGGTCCTACGTAGCTGCGCGAGGTTCTGCAGATTTCCTGGTGTGCTGTGGGCTGCAGGACCAGCGCTCCCTGTTTTTTTTAATTTATAACTTTTTAATAAGATATAAACACAAAACACCGCTGCGCTGAAGCAGCCGGCTCACCTTTTTTTTTCTCCCCCCGACCTGTCAATCAATTCGGTAGGCGTGTCAGCAAATGATCAATCAGCGAACGTTTCTGCGCTGTGGCTTCTCAAATTATGTCAAGAATTTGGAGCGAAAACGCGAGAATGAACGTGAGAAAAAACGCAGAGCTGTGCCATTTAACGCGCGCGAAGGGAGCGGCATTCGGCCGAAAGCAGAGCTATACCTGGGCCTTAATGAACCAGACACAGTACACCAAACTGTTAATGTGTACTGTAGTCACACTGACACAATAAAAGTCTGAAAACTTACTGTAGATAGCATCCAGTTTTTTTGTCCAGAGGTAGACGAGCATCTCCTCGGCCTCGTTTCCCCCCTCGAAGATTGCTGACCAGCAGAGTCTCCGCAGGAAAGACTGCTGGGAGCAGATGCCTCACAAAAACTGTAGCCGAGTTTGCATTGGTAGCATAGGCCCAAGCCAGTTTCTCGACCGTCACTCCAGTCCCAGGATGGATCTCCACCTGTTTAATGGAGACATGCAAAAGGTGCATTTAGGATACTGTATAGTGATGAATGTTTTTATTCATTCTTTATTAACCAATCACCTTAGATGACAGGGTATCCCTTGTTGATGGAATGACCGACTCACATGGGGAGCTTGAGGGTGTAGGTCTGGAGAGGGACGGCAATGAATCTGCAGATGATGGACCAGGCCTGGACTGCAGAGAACTTTTTGAGGTGGCAGTTGTGGTGTGTTCAGTTCTGAACTGTACCTCTTAGGATGTTCAGCTAGATTAATTACAGTCTTCATAGACTTTAGGAGTTCAGGCAGATCTGTACCAATTAGATAAAAAAATATTGTTCTTTATTACAAAGTTCAGTTTTGTAAAAACAGATTAAATTATTTGAATTTTATTGACTGTGTAATTGTTAAATGAGTGAAGTGATACCTTGAAAAACCAACTCCCTCAGTTTAGCATTCTCGTCTTTCAGTTCCTGGATCTGCCGCTTTAATTCAATCACTGTCTGACTTTCCTCATGTTGAAGGTCTGAAGGCGGAGTATCACTGTACATGGCGAGGAATTCCTCTGCAGGGTCCTTCCCAGTGAGAGCTTTTGGCTTCTGTGTACGCAATGATAAAGAGAGAACTGTCAGTATATTTGTATGATACCGAACTCTAAATAGACAAAAGAAAATTGATGTCACCTTGGCTTGAGTCAGAATCTGAGTCTCATCTGTATCCGAGCAGTCAGAATTGTGTTGGTATTTTAGAGGGCGGACAGATACCCTCTTGGTCAGCTCTAAAGGAATGGATGGGTGGAGCAATAAAAAATAAAAATAAAAAACAAACTCAAAAAGTGACCTCGTAAGTACTCACTAGCTTTGTTCAGTAGTTCTGTGGAGGCGTTGCATAGTTTGGCAGCTGGACACCTACACAGGTGATTTAAAGAAAAATAAGCATGCCCATTTTTAATAAAAGGGCTTACTAAAAAGGTCATTACTTTTGAAAGCGGAATTAAAAAATCTACATTACCTCTGACACGCTCTTCTTCATCAGAAGATGTTAATCCTGCAAAAAAAGTTCACAAACATTGATGTGAAAAAAGTTTTAGGCCCAATTTTTGTCAGCAGATTACGGTACATTTATATAAATCACTTGAGAATGACAAACATACCGCTTTAAAAAACCTCCGGAGCTACTTTTTAAGTGCGACTCCTTTTGGATTTAGTCACCATGTCCAGGTCCTCCTCATCCTGCTCTGCCTGACTAGTCAGGTTGTAATTCTCACACTCACAACGTTTGGCTTAAGTGAGGAGAGAGAAAAAAACACATTTCAACAATATTTGGATTAAGATATACATTTCATTTTAAATGTATCAAAACTTACCAGAAGTACAGTACTTTTTATCTTTATTAATGGGATGTCATCCAGTCACCCCCAGGGTTAATTTTATCCCTCATTGCCTGTTTGGTTTTTGTGGCACTCATCTTATTTGGCCAATTACCACACTTCACTAGTATTGGCCAGAATTGGACACCACTACTTTTGAAAAGTGGGACACCATCAATGTTTACAGTAATCTGCACATCATTGCTGACGTAAATAACGACAGATCCCCTTCTCTAGGTCACAGTACATGTACTGCCCGCCACATTTAGGCTCCGTGGTGTTACACTGTGGTGTAGTAGTGTATGGCAATCCACAGGCAATGTGTCCTTGTTTTCTTAATATGGCCAATAAACCATTAAGTACTCTGTGTGTCAATGTGTGTTCTAAGGCCCAGCCATTACTTATGTTTATGTTTATTAAATTTGTTCATTTTTTTACAAAAGAAACAATACAAGGCAATCTCATAATGATAGTGTACAAAATGTAAAAAAATGAAAGGTGGCAGAAAGAAGAATAAATCTTATTATATCTGCCCCTTATCTCCAACAATCAGATTAAACAACAGTAGTCAAACCATGTAAACAATAATAATCTTCAACCAACTTTTTCCAACAATCAGGTTAAACAATAATATTCTTCAACCAACAGTACAAAATGACTAACTCTTTCTAGTTTTCTAACTAATACTAATACAGTACAAAATGACTAACACTTTCTAATTTTCTAACTAATACAATACACATTACGTTATTTCACATATATTTTTTTAACATATTTGTTTTGATCATTTTTTTAAATGTAAACATTGACTTGGCATTTTTAACTACATTCTCCAAGCCATTCCATAATCTAATTCCCTGAATTGAGGTAGAACGTCCCTTCAAACTGGTTCTGAATTGTGGTTTTACAAACAACTCTGTTCCCTTAAGATTATAACAACTTTGTCTTTTAACAAAGTGCATTTGGATATTTAAAGGTAATGCATTATTTTGAGCTCTATACATAACTGATAAAATATTATAGTCTACCAAATCATGGAACTTCAATAATTTTAGTTGATAAAATAATGTACTTGATGGATGACGGTAATGCTTTCTAGTGATAATTCTTACAGCTCTTTTCTGTAATACAAAAATAGGCTTTGTGATTGTTTTACACGCATTCCCCCAAACATCAATACAATAGATTAAGTGTGGAACAATGATTGTGTTATACAACAAATACAGAGCTTTATCATTCAATAGGTCTCTGACTTTGTACAGTACTGCAATCGATTTAGCTATTTTTATTCTTACAGAATTTATGTGTTGTTTCCATGTCAGTTTGTCATCAATGATAACACCCAAAAACTTCACCTCATTCACTCTACAAATCTCAACATCCTCAATTTTGAGTGGAACATCAACAGTTTTCTTTCTATTACCGAATATCATGTAATTAGTTTTCTCTAGATTTAATGATAATTTATTTATTTTAAACCAAGTTTGTATCTTGACAAATTCTGTCTTTATCAATTCTAACATTTGTTCTATATCTTCACCTGAACAGAAAAAAGTGGTATCATCTGCGAAAAGTACACATTTAAGGAGTCCTGACACATTTACCAAGTCATTCACATATAAAATAAAAAGCTTTGGTCCAAGTACAGAGCCTTGGGGAACTCCACATGTGATATTACAGAGGTCAGATCTTACATCATTTATTTGTACAAATTGTTTCCTATTTTTTAAGTAGCTAGATACCCACTGTAATGCTGGTCCTCTAATACCATATTTGTTCAGTTTTTCAAGGAGAATGGTGTGATCAATAGTATCGAATGCTTTTTTTAAATCAACAAAGATACTGATACAGTGTTGTTTTTGATCGACAGCAGTAGTTATTTGTTCCATTAATTCCATGAGAGCCATTGATGTAGAGTTTTTTGATCTAAACCCATACTGACTGTTGCTTAGAATATTTTGTTTATCTATAAATTGATCTAGTCTGTTTACAAATAGTTTTTCAAGAATTTTTGAAAACTGTGGTAACAAGGATATAGGTCTATAATTGTTGAATACACATTTATCACCATTTTTAAAAAGAGGAACGACCTTAGCTACTTTCATATTATCTGGAAATATTCCTGTTGAAAATGATAAGTTACATATGTATGTGAACGGCTCAATAACATGGCTCATTATGTCCTTTACAAACATCATATCCATGTCCACCCAGTCTTTCGATCTCTTGTCTGTAAGATGTTTTACTACATTCATTATTTCCTCTTTGTTAGTTCCATTTAGGAAAATACTATTTGCACAACCTGTAATTGAGTGGATCATATTTTTATCTACTTTTGGTATCTTAGCTGCAAGGCTTGATCCAACATTCACGAAATATTGATTAAATCCATTTACAATTTCATTTTCATCATGAACTTCATCGTTGTCTTTTACAAAATATTTTGAAATACCAGTTTTTGCTTTATGATTCTTCAGTACACCATTCATTACTCGCCATGTTGCTTTCATATCACCATTAGTTTTATCTAATAATTTACTATAATATTCTTTCTTATGTTTCCTTATAATCCCTACTAATTTATTTTTATACTTTTTATATTTTTCTTCTGCGCTCTGACTTCGCAATTTCAAGAAACATGAATACAAATAATTCTTTTTTTTACAAGCATTTCTCAACCCTTTTGTCATCCATGGTTGATCATTCGTATTTCTCTTTGTGTAATTTTTTTGCACACAATTCTTTTCATACAGGGTTTCCAAGATATTCATAAACTCATCATATGCCCTGTTCGCATCATCAACATACACATCATTCCAGTCTTGTTTATCCAGATCCTCTTTCAATTTTTCCAAAACTTTTTTTGATGTGTTTATGATTTTTTTCTTCGTTGTGTCTGCTTTTGTGATATTTTGATCATTTTTAAAGATTGTGAAAACTGGTAAATGATCACTTAAGTCGGTCGTTAAGATACCACCAATCACATCCCCATTTGTTATATTTGTGAAAATATTATCAATTATTGTAGCACTATGAGTTGTAATTCTTGTTGGCTTTGATATCAATGGATACATATTTAAACTGTACATTGAGTTTATAAATGTGCTTATGTTATTTGAATCTGTTTTATTTCCCATATCAATGTTAAAGTCTCCACACAAGAAAATATTTTTATTAAAACTTTTCTCCATTAGTTCCAAGATTTTATCAGTGAATATTTCTATATTTGCTCCTGGTGATCTATATACACAACTTATTATTATGTTTTTATCGTTTTTGTTTATAATTTCTATTGTTATCATTTCCATAATATTATCAACTATTATTGACATTTCATTATTTAATTTACATTTTATTTCATTATTGACAAATAGTGCGACACCACCACCTCTTTTATTATTTCTGTTCATATGATATAATTCATACCCCTCGATGTGAATATTACTAGTGTTATCATCATTAAGCCATGTCTCTGACAACGCTATTATCGTAAAAGTTCTATTTAATTGTTTTAAGTAATCTGTTATTTTGGATATGTTTGCATTTATACTTCTGCTATTAAAGTGAATAATGGAGAGAACTCCATTTGATATATAGATGTCATTACTGTACTGTAATGTAGTTCACTTTGCCTATCCTAACACAGTACCCTACATAAATATCAAAAAACACATACAGTACATTTAGAGACAATTTAGAGACAATTACAGTAAATCAAAAAATAAAATGTCTTACTTTGAGCTGGTCAAGCGGCCTGTCTCCGTCTTTTTAGCATGTTAGCTCCTTGCACGTCCAGCTCTGCAGCTTTGTGCTGCTCCACGCGGTCCAAACTGTTTACAAGAAGGACTGTTAGCATGTTAACTCCATACATAATGAAGGGGAAAAGAGTGAATAACTTACTGCGCCGTTTCTCCATCCAAAAGGCCGCGTATCGTTAGCATTTTAGCTCCGCAATTTGTTAGCGTTAGCATGTTAGCTCGTTGCTACTCCGGTCAGGTCCGGCTCGCACGCTGTCTGCTGCTTCACGCAGTCAACAGCGTCTTTTTCATTCGCCCATCTGTCCCTCAGCACAACCGCCGTTCATCTACATCTCATGTATCCATGCGCAGGAACCTCTGAGCGGACACAAGATTTGACTGTCGAAGCCGAGGCAAACCGAAGCTAGCCAAAACATGGCGGCACTACCGAAAACTGACTGCTGCCGGAAACTGTGGGAAACTGCCGCAACATGCGCAGGAACCTCTGAGCGGACACAAGATTTGACTGTCGAAGCCGAGGCAAACCGAAGCTAGCCAAAACATGGCGGCACTACCGAAAACTGACTGCTGCCGGAAACTGTGGGAAACTGCCGCAAACCCTATCTGGGTGTCCAAACATAACAAAATAGAATTTTGACACACCTAAAACAATTAAAAGTCAAATTAAATTTACACATGAGTTTGTAATAATTGCAGAGATGTACTGTATAAGGTTAGGGACCTATTGAATGACAAAGCATTGTATCTGTTGTATAACACCATCATTGTTCCACATTTAATTTATTGCATTAATGTTTGGGGAAAAGCATGTAAAACTATTACAAAACCTATTTTTATTTTACAGAAAAGAGCCATAAGGATTATTGCAAGAACTGTCATCCATCTAGTATATTATTTTTTCAGTTGAAATTACTGAAGTTCCATGATTTAGTAGATTACCATATTTTAATGATGATGTATGAAGCTCATAACAATGCACTACCCTTAAAGGTTCAGTCTGCAGTTTCTGTAGAACTGCAGCACTTAGACAAAATTTCAACAAGCAAAGCATTCTGATCCCTCCCCCTCAGAGCCATATATGGCTCTGCCCCCTTGTGGTCTGTTGAAATTCAAATTCAAGCTCTGTTTTTATTGGCTGATTCAAATTCAAGCTCTGTTTTTATTGGCTGATTCAAATTCAAGCTCGGTTTTTATTGGCTGGTTACAAACTTTGTTTTTATTGGCTGGAAAATGGCGGGTCACTTTTTCTTTTTAGAAATGCTTATTTACCACCTGGAGAAGCAAGGGGACAATATTTTTTTTTTTCAGAGATTACCTCTCTAACATCAATCTAGTGACAGAGTGAAGAAATATGTTAAAAATATATTGTTAGAAAACTTACATATAGCAGCTTTAAATATTCAGACACATTTTCTTAAAAGCGCAAGCTTTTACAACCTAAAGGGAACTGATGTATTTGTAAAGACACAATACAGAACTAGTTTGAAGGGACGGTCTACAGTCCAGGGAATTGGATTGTGGAATGGCTTAGAGTGTGATATAAAAAAAGCAATGTCGATGTTTGTGTTTAAAAAAAAGATAAAGAGTGAATTGTTGAAGAAATATGTACGAAGTACAGTAGTTCAATGTGTAATATCTCGAAATTTGAAAATTGAGATGAGTTATTCATTTTTTTCCTTGTTACTTATATATAATTATTGTTTGAAATGTTTGTTTTTTTTATCTAAAAAGGAGCAGACATAATAAGATATTTTCTTCTTCTGCCGCCTTTCATTTTATATTTTCTTTTTTATACAAGAAACATGTGTTTGTTGTGTGTTCTATTTTTATAAAATGAATAAATAAATGAAACTGAACTGACTGTCGAAGCCGAGGCAAACCGAAGCTAGCCAAAACATGGCGGCACTACCGAAAACTGACTGCTGCCGGAAACTGTGGGAAACTGCCGGAAACCCTATATG
>JBBPBX010048263.1:0-25820 GCA_038048925.1 Garcialebias charrua | reverse complement strand
TATATATATATATATATATATATACACACACACACATCATTCACAGCTTATCAACTTATTTGACTACAAAAACAACAAAATAAAATCAGAAACATCGTCATGTCTTGCAGCCACATCCCTTCATGTCTGTTAGTAAAGTTAGTTGAGCTAAATCTAAAATGACATTTATATTCTTGTATAATATTTTCTGGTCTTGTTGTCTACTCAAATCACTTTACAGTTACATCAACACGTCACAGCTCTTCATTATTTGCACACAGTGCTTTTCCAGAAATGCTCACACTGATGATACATTAAAGGTAATTAGGGTTTTAACACTGCCAACAACCCTGTTAGTGTACTCCTACACTCCTTTCACCCAGACAAACTTTCATTGGTTCTAACATGCATTTTTAAATGCATCCACTAAAATACTTATTGACCTATCAGTTTGAAATACTTTGTTCAAATGGAAGCAGCTTATTTCAGCTTGTGCACAACCCTTCCTTATTGCTGTGATCTCAATGACACAAACATCTTTTCAGGTGCCAAAAAAATCTTCTGATGTTTGATTTTTCAACTTGCCAATTTATGCAAGCAATTGTGACTTCAAAAGACTCCACATTCAATAACTTCCTGTACAGATATGCAAATGCAAGACCTTTGTTGCATAAATGGTAAATGGACTGTACTTATATGGTGCCTTTCTATCTTATCAAGACACTCAAAACTCTTTACAACACAATCTGTGCCTCATTTGTCCATTCATACAGCACTCTACTAAATCTGTACAAAGCTAATTGAACAAATCATTCTAAAGAGACTAATCAGATCTTTATCACTTCATACACTGATGGGACACAAATTGGAGGCAATGGGGGGGTTCAGTGTCTTGCTCAGGGATATTTCGGCATGTGATTGCTCTTGCATTGGAGGATGACTTCTCTAATCACTCAGCCACAGCCGCCCATACTGACACATACTGACTAATTTATATAAACTGGAACATTATCCTGTGACTCTGAATCACCATTAACACACAAACATGCTAAAATTATAAAATTATCTTTCCAACAAACCCTGTGTTTGCTCACTTACACAAAGTCAAAGGGGCTGTTGGTGATGAGGAACATCTTCTTTCCGTGAGCTGACAGCTTCTTTAGCACAGCTTGGCTTTGCTCACCATAACAAATGTATTTCTCTGGAAAGAGAGAAACAGAACAGTTGCTGGTCAGTCTTTATTTGTATATCATAACCTCATCATGCTGATATGACGTTTTTATGCCTCGCCAATAACCCAGATGTCATCATACATGTTAGGATCATACATGTTAGGAGATGTGTTTCAAAAGGATTTTACCCATATCGGCCTCCACGGCTCGATACATGATGCCCTTGACGTGAACATCTCTGATAGCTTCCTGTGAGGAGGAGAAGCAAAACAGGCCTCAGCCAAAAAGTCACCACATCAAAGACACACCATTAGCATTCAGCACTGACAACAACTTTACCCTGTACATAAACAGGAAAGTGCCTCTCTGAATACAAATGAAACAAGAAGACAGCTGGAGGTAAGATGTCATGTCGTCACAGTGGAGAACCTTTGAATCAAGCCTCCCTGGTTAAAAGCTGCACACTTAAGACCGTCATTGTGCCACATTTTGGACTTACCGTACTTTGCTGCTCCGGACTCTCTCCTTTTAACTGTTCTTCTGATGAGCTTCCATTTACTGATCACCTGATGATTTCATTCAATGTTAATCTTAAATTTTCCTCAAAGAAACCTCAACGCACTCTTTCCTTCCGTAATATCAAGAACATCAACCATGACACTCTTTTATCTCATATTAATAATACCTTCTTCACCTTCAATTCTTCTAACCCAGATGATCTTAGACCTAGTTGAAAGTGAAACCTTTAACATGAGCAGCTCGCTGGACTTCTGCGGTGTTCTGATGCGGTGTTTCTACTATATATGTTATAAAAAGTTCTCTCAGAAATAAAAATAATAACAGGGAGCGCTTTTCCTGCAGACAGGAGGTGGAACACCTGGAGAGCTGGTGCAAAGAGAATAATCTTCACATGAATGTGAAGAAGACAAAGGAGATGATTGTGGACTTCAGAAGGAACAAACACACCCACGCCCCACTGAAAATAGGTGGGTCTGCAGTGGAAGTGGTCTCCAGCTACAAATACTTGGGTGTACACATGAATGATAACCTCAGCTGGAGCAACAACACCACCAGCCTGATCAAGAAAGGTCATCAGAGACTCTACTTCCTCAGACGGCTGAGACGTGCTGGTCTGAGCAGCCCAGTTCTCACCTCGTTCTACAGGTGTGCAGTGGAGAGCATCCTGTGCTCCAGCATCAACGTGTGGCATGGAGGCTGCACAGTTGAAGAGAGGAAAGCTCTGCAGAGAGTGGTGAAGGCTGCACAGAAGTCTGTTGGAGTCAGTCTCCCCACCATCACAGACATTTACACCTCCAGATGCAGGAAAAGAGCCACCTGCATCATGAAAGACCTCACTCATCCAGCACACTCACTCTTTGCCCCACTCCCCTCAGGACGGAGGTTGAGGAGCATCAAGTGTAGAACCACTAGACTGAGGAACAGCTTCTACCCTGAGGCTGTTAGACTCATGAATAAATAAAAATAAAATAAAATAAACACTGCAAAATATCACATCATACTGATGCTGATCTGTTTTCTTGTTGCTGTGTTCATCTGTGTTCATCTGTGATCATCTGCTCATACAAACTCATGTTCGTGCTGCTGTTTATTCCCACTATATTAGGCTTAGTGTATTACTAGTTGATGTTTTTCTTAGTTAGTTCTAGATGTTATTACTGTTTTTCTCTTGCATTTGTTGTTGGATGTAACTGGGACCCCGTGTACATAATCTCGTTTTCATCACATGTACCACATGCGGTGCAAATGACAATAAAGACTCTCTGACTCTGACTCTGACTCTGATCTTGTCACATTCTACAACAACAGCCTCACCAACATCCTTAACTCTGTTGCTCCTCTGAAAACCCGGACTGTTTCCTTCCCCAACTCTGCACCCTGGTTCACTCCAGAACTCCGTTCCCTGAAATCCAAAGGTCGGCGGCTAGAGCGTCTTTATAAAAAATTCGGTCTCACAATTTACAAGGAACTTTATGCAAACCACATCATCCATTACAAGAACAGTAGCCTGGCCCTCGCCATTCCTACGCAGCTCCGCTCAATTCTCATTTCCCTTCACTGCTGGGTCTGGCATTTCTCCCATCCACAAGGATGTCTCCGGTAGGTTTTGACCGGACCAATCAGAGAACAGAAGGCGGAGTTTTGAACGACGTCGACTGACGTCGTCATTCAAAATGGCTGCCGCCACGAAGGAATTTTCAATAAAACAAGGTAAAAAACTATTATTTCTCTGCTGAGAAAAAATAGATTTCATAGCTGACGTTATATCAGAAGTGTTCCTGAGCAATCAGAGAGCAGAAGGCGGAGTTTTGAACGATGTCGACTGACGTCGTCATTCAAAATGGCTGCCGCCACGAACGAATTTTCATCAAAACAAGGTAAAAAACTATTATTTCTCTGCTGAGAAAAAATATAGTTCATAGCTGACGTTATATCAGAAGTGTTCCTGAGCTTAACAGTTCCTAAATCAATTCACGAAATGGTCAAATCTGCTGGATATTAAATAGTTTCGGTTTGATATTTTCCAAACAGCCTCGGGTGCGCTACGAAAATAAATGATAAAAAATCGAATTTTATCTCAAATGTTTCATCTAGGCCAACAGTCAGTAAATTAAAGACATATAATTACACACTGGTGGCAGAAAAAATATCCACCGAGTGGTTTCTGAGCAATTTATCTGATAGCCTGGACCTCGTCAGGCTAAACTAACAAAACTCTGCCTCCTGTTCTCTGATTGGTCCATTCAAAAATCTCCAGGAGAAATCGTTGTCTATGGCAGAGATGCCAGACCCTAGTCCAAAGCGAAGTGAAGGACATGGGTCTGGTATCAACCAGGCTACAAGAACAGTATTTCTCAAGCCAAATCCAGCTACTTCTCAGACATCATCAGTTCTAATGTTGGTAATTCAAAGACATTGTTCTCTCTCCTTCACCATTCTGTCTCATCTCCTAAAGGCCGAGATACAGTGAAGCAGACTCCGTATACGCGCGTATACGCGCGTATACGGAGCGGCTGCTTTACTTCAGCTCACGTTCTCCTTGTTGTAATATGAGCTGCTGCACACGAAGGGGACTCAACTGAGCTCGCTGATTGGTCACTTGCTGACACGCCTACTGAATTGATTGACAGCGCTCAGTCAGCTGAATGTGAAACCTAGTTGAAAGTGAAACCTTTAACATGAGCAGCTCGCTGGACTTCTGCGGTGTTCTGATGCGGTGTTTCTACTATATATGTTATAAAAAGTTCTCTCAGAAATAAAAATAATAACAGGGAGCGCTTTTCCTGCAGCACACAGCCCACCAGGGAATATTAAAACATCGCCGCACCCAGGTAGGACCTGAATTCATTCATTTCAATCATCGAGTGAACGGAGGAAGAAGCGGTTACTTGACTTTAGGCAAAAAAACAAAAGAAAAGGCCCGATCAGCGATAAAGAAGGGGAATTTATTTCATTTGTGTAACATACAAAACAGTCCGGCGCCGGGAAGTTTATGGTCAGACACCGCGTATCGCGCACGCGGATCGCGTATGCGTAGTAAAAAAATACTTTTGCACGTACATGCCCTGAGGGGCTACGCAGGGCTACGCTTTTGCCTTGGCGTACGTACGCTGCGTATAGGCGTACCGTGAGGACGCGCGAGTGTATCTCGGCCTTAACTCTCTACCCTCTCACATGGTTTCCACAGAATTTTGCAACTCCCTAATGTCATATTTCAATGAAAAGATTATTTCAATTCATAAACACCTTGGACCAAATACTGCCCCCAGCATCTTGTTGAACTCCCCCCTCCCTCCCTCCCTCCCTCCCTTTCTCTGTCTTCTCCCTCCCCTCTGCTGATGACATTGCTGACATTATCAGCAAGTCCAAGTCCTCATCCTGTCAACTTGACCCATTTCCCACAGTTCTTGTTAAATCCTGTCTCCCGTCTCTGCTCCCTATCATCACTAATATCATCCACTCCTCCCTAACCTCTGGCATTGTTCCCACAGCCTTCAAATCTGCTGCCATCACCCCCATCATCAAGAAACCAGGTCTTGACTTTACCAACTTCAATAATCTTCGTACAATCTCCAATCTGCCCTTCATCTCCAAGATTCTTGAAAAAGCTGTTGCTAGTCAACTTCACTCACACCTGTCCAACAATAACATTTATGAAGAGTTTCAATCTGGTTTTCGCCCCCACCATAGCACAGAAACAGCTCTAGTAAAAATTACTGTCTCAATGAGTTAAATCACTGGTTTTCTAACAATTTCCTTCAGCTAAACAGTGACAAAACAGAAATCATTCTTGTTGGTACCAAAAACTATTTCAAAATCAGAACATCTTCTCGTCCCCTTAACAACTCTCTGCTATCCCCCTCCCCTCAGGTCAAGAGCCTTGTGTCATCCTCGACACCACTCTCTCCTTCACTTCACACATCAACAATATTACTCGGTCTGCCTATTTCCACCTCCGTAATATTAACCGTCTCCGTCCTTCTCTCACACCCCGCTCCACAGCCATCCTGGTGCACAGTCTTGTGACTTCCCGTATCGATTACTGCAACTCCCTTCTCTACGGCCTCCCCAACAAATCTCTCCACAAGTTACAGATGGTCCAGAACTCAGCTGCCCGTGTCATCACTCAAACCTCCTACTATAATCACATCACTCCTGTCCTGCAGCAGCTCCACTGGCTCCCGGTTAAATCACGCATCATCTTCAAAATTCTACTTCTCACGTTCAAAGCTATCCACAACCTTGCCCCTCCTTATCTATCTGACCTCCTACAAATCTCCATCCCATCACGCTCTCTCAGATCCTCCTCTTCGCTACATCTCCATGTACCCTCTGCCCGCCTCTCCACCATGGGGAGCAGGGCCTTCACCTGCTCTGCCCCTCACCTCTGGAACGCTCTACCGCCAGACCTTCGAAACACCACCTCCCTTTCTCTGTTCAAGACTGCCCTGAAAACACATCTCTTTAGACTAGCTTATCATTAACTTTACTAAATGTATTTTATATTCTTTTGTATTTTATATTCTTTATGTATTTTATATTTCAATTTGTTACTGCTGATGTTTGAACTGTGTTTGTTTGTTAAGTGTCCTTGGGTGTCCTGAAAGGCGTTTTTAAATAAAATGATTATTATTATTATTATTGTGCACAAAGACCATAAGACGCAATGGAAGTTTAGAGGGAACCACAGGTTTTGAAAAGGCAATGGTCAATATAGAATTATGAAGCAGGAGACAGAAAATGATTAAATACTGAATCCTTGGGAGGATATGAGAGTGATTCTTCAAACAGAGCGTGTGTGAGAGCTGTTAATGACAGCTATCTGTCAGAGACGCCGCAGCTCCACACAGTAGACAGTAACAGTGTGACAGCTGGCCTCAGGGGGAGAACACAGCGCACATTTCTCACCACTTCCTGTGAAGTAGCAGAGCCACATGGCTTGGGGAGGGGGGGCAGAATGCTCGTCTAAAATTAGATGCTGCTTTTCAATGCTAAAATTACGATGGCACTGAATGGTCGGAGTTTCACTGTACACTGCAACATGCAAACACATCAATACTTGCGAGCATGTGGTTGTTCTTAATTACCGGTATACACTTTGGCTCTTGAGAAATGCACTCAGGGACAAGGAAAAGGCTGTAATGACAACAAAGCACACTAACCTTTACATCTTTGTAGAGGTGGACAGGCTCATAATCAATGTTGTGACTCATGAAGAAGTCGTTGACACAAGAAAGAAGGGTCATCTCAGGGAGAGAGAAGATGTCCATGAACTGTTTCATGGTGTGGCCATGTATGCTCTGCAGGACAGAGACAATTATTTACATACCTGTGTTATGCTTTATAATTTTAACATCCAATTTAAAACAAGTGTAGAAGGAATCATCACCTTGCCATAGAAGTCACTCATTATCTCTAAAGGCACATGGCTGCCCTCATACATGGCAATTACTTCCTCATCAGGAACCGGATGAAGACCTCTGCATCACAAACAGAAAATACTCCAAATTATTAGTTCATGACAACACTTGCAGGGTTTTATTTTGTAGCAGATGCAGCCCATGCAACTGGAGTACACATTTTAACACAAAAATCTTTGTACTTAAACACCTGTACACAGTTCCCAACTGGATATAGTGAAAAGCATCTATCTTCATCAGCAGTGCCTATTGCAAACCATAAAAATCTTTGATGAGTCGGTATTGGGTTTAGACTACAGCTTCAGCAACGTATCTAACACAAACAAAAAACAAATAAGAAAAGCTTTCTCACCTTCTGGACGTCATAGTGAAGTCCCCTTACAGCAAAATCTGGAATATACTCATATTTCCGAAGACCCTCTGGATACTAACAACAAAACAGCATCAGTGAGTTTGAAGCTTTTCCCTGAGAACATGACAGCATTTTATTTTTCATCAAACGTCAGCTGCTGAGCGCACCCTGTGCTTGGAGATGAGGATGTCTCGTGCGATGTTGAAGATGAGATCGTGGAGCTGGCTGGAATAAAAAGCCAACGTGTAGTCATAGTCGAAGCCATAGATCTCGATGTCTCGCAGGCTCATCTCGTTGTTGGCAAAAATGGTGTCAGGGTCGACAGAGCTTGTGGACATAACTGGGATCAAAAATAAGAAGACAGAATAACACCTGAAGTTCAAGTTCAACTTTCATTTAATCAGTTCCCTTCACAATTAAGCATTTTATATCGCTCTTGATTAGGCCTGTCACGATAACAAATTTTGCTGGGCGATTAATTGTCTCAGAAATTATTGTGATAAACAATAATATTGTTTGAAATTTTACAATAATTAGTAATTATTGTCAAATTGAAGAAAAAGGTTTAATTAGTTTTGCATGTAGTACCTCTTTTTGACCATCGGATGGCAGCAAAAGACTGAACCAAAGGATAGATGGTGAGGGAGGGAGCAGCGTGTCTCTTTAAGAAAAATAGGAGGGAGGCCCCTTGACATGACATGGGCTGTCTCTCTTTGGTTCTCAAAATGGCGGACGCTCAGTGTGGTTTGAGCTCTTTAGCATAGCATTTGTCACACAAAGCTTTTAATTAAAAAAATCATAAACAAGTTCTCTGCTTCTTTTTGCAGAGAAAAACAACTTTTTACACAAAGGCACAGGTTTCAACTGTGACTTTTGGAGCTTCGACAAGATGAAGGTTTTTTCCCCGAGGTTGACCTGTTAGCTTAGCTCGTAGCTTAGTTGCTTTTAACAATCCAGAAACACAATTTTGGATGGTTAAAATGGATTTTAAAGAGAAAGGGAGGGGGTCAGTGAAGAGCACCAGAGTTGAGCTTTTTGTCATCCAGTGTCTTCAGTAGAAAGAGAGACACAAACTAACAAAGCTGATAAATGAAAATGAGGTCGATAACTTTCATTTATCATGGGATTAATTGATTTATTGTTTATCGCGACAGGCCTACTTTTGATTAGATCCTACGCTGAAGCTGAATCAGTCTACGGGTGAATTAATAATAATAATAATAATAATAATGAATTCAATTTATAACGCACTTTTCATTAGTGAAAATCTCAAAGTGCTACACACATTGAATGCTACACACATTCATACACCGGTAGCGGCAGACTACCATGCAAGGTGCTTTCCAGTCCTACCGGGAGAAACTCGGGGTTAAGTGTCTTGCCCAAGGACACAACGACACATGGTGTGGAGAACCGGGATTCGAACCGCCAACCTTCTGATCGGGGGACGACTGCCATTACCACTACGCCACGCCCGCCCCTGTACATTTGTTGTTTAGTTCTCCTTCTTATTACTTTCAGGAGAATACGAAAAGTTGTTTGTCACCCACCAAAAGGAGGCAATAATGTTTGTACCTGGTTGTGTGTGCGTATGCACGTTTCTGTCTTGTTAGCAAAATATAACATAAACTGACATTTGATTGAAACTCTCAGAAATTAACTAGACAAGCATCCACAACTGATGATCATTGGATTTTAAACCACTACGAGATAGCCTCCACAGCTAGCCAACACAAGAAAGCCTGGTAGTAGCTGAGAGTTATTCACAGCTGGTACTCTGAACGTAACATCTGGCAAGTTCACACGAGACAGTGCATAACATTATGTTAAAGACCCACTGACATGATTTTTTAATTTTCATAAAATTGCTCAAAATATATATCTTTTATCATTTAAATATGTTCATTTTTGCAAACAAAATGCTAAATCACTTTAATTTTGCTTTAAAAGTGATTTTGAACTTCAAGCCGTGTTTAATCATGGGAAATCCAATTACACACGAACGCACCATCTGTGATGTAACACTGGGCAGAGGGCTCTGGTCTCTTTAATAGCGGACCATTTAAAACCAGACAAATTTATCAATCTATGTGAAGATTTGAGCTATTTGTCTTCATTTTGGGAAGCAGAAAATAGTTTGGGTGATGGAACAAGAAACAACAGGATCTAATTTAGGTCTGATGCTGTATCAGACTTACCTTCATGTCGAGCTGCTCATACCTGCGCACTGTGACAAGCCCAGAGCTCTGCCCGGTGTGACATCACAGATGGTGCGTTCGGGTGTAATCAGATTTCCCATGATTAAACACGGCTTGAAGTTCAAAATCACTTTTAAAGCAAAATTAAAGTGATTTATCATTTTGTTTGCATAAAGGAACATATTTAAATGATAAAATATATATATTTTGAGCAATTTTATGAATAGTAAAAAAATCATGTCGGTGGACTTAAAGTTTTGGCCCAGACTGTTATAATTTAGTTATTTCTTGTCATAACAATGATTTTAGTTTAAAACTGTTGCATGAAAAGCAGTGGGTCAGGTGTGTTCCAAGGAACGCTGGACCTTTACCGGTAATTACATATGGATGTTGATCAGCTGATCGGTCAGATTACTTATTGCCAGTGTTTTAAAAACAACCAGCGTTAGCCACACCTGTGCAAACTAAGTGGATTATAAGGCAGCAGAACAGGGTCGTTACACCTGACATGTCCTTGTGTCAGTGTACTTTGGCCCATAGGGGGAGAGTTCATGTTAGAGGGGCTTTTTGTTTGGTACCCTCAACAACAACAAATCTTCAGGACAAAATCAAGACTGTGATTACATCGAACTGTCCAACACCCAAACAGATGCATGATGGGCCAACTTTTCTAGTTTCTGTGTATATTTTAATGTATTTGTAAGGTTTAATTGTTATGTGTTAAAAAGAAAAAATAACTTTAGTGTATATTGGCTATGAGCTGCTCTGATCTTTTTTATTCTCAAAGAATAGCATCAATCCTTTAAAAAAAACACTCATCAGGTTGTTCTTCTACGTAGCATTTTAAATAATCAGAAGAGGACGGTGATAGTTGATGTTTCCTCTAAATTTCCCTATTGTTACAACAACTGAATCTGGCTTGAAGAGGGTTTAATACAATGTTTCTTACTCATCCATAAAAAGCAACAGCACTAATATATCTAAAAATGTCAACAAATCCATAAAAAGCAACTAATAAAATGAGCTGGCTTTACAGAGACGGCCTTTGACACAGGTATTCAGGAGGCCTCATATTGACAGCTGGATTCATTGTAGCCATCACAATTTAAGCTTGGCCGATTACCAATGATGTTTGCCTCTTTTGGGGGTGCTCAAGCACTCCTAAATATTAACTCGACACCTCTGAAAAAAGTTTTTTTTTTTAGGCAGTTCTGGGTTTTGGTTCTGTTTAATGCATTTATGATTCAATGCAACTAAATAAATAAATTGAACAGATCATTGTAATACTTGGTTTATTACGGCTTTAGTTAGTGATGCACGATATTAGCTGTATGGTATCGGCATCGGCCGATACTGGGGTTAAAGTTAAATATTGGATATCGGACATTCCTTTAAAAATAACGCACCGATATAAAAGGCGCTGTTTTCGTATGACAACCCAGTGACAAAATTTGACATTAAACATAATCCAAGTTGAAGTGTCACATCATTTTCAGACCCCTTTTTGTCATCTGCATTTGGTAGCAGGTCAAACTGACAATGATGATGTAGAATTATGTAGTATTTTAATCGCACTGCAGAGAAAACTATGTAGTCTTCGTAAGCAGGTCTGGGGAAAAAAAATATCGGTATTGGCCAAATATATTTTAACAAATTGGCATATCGGCCAAGAATCCAATATCGTGCATCCCTAACTTTAATGGCTGGATGTCCGGCCCCTGAGCTGCTGGCTTTCAGTAACTGTGGCCCCCTGAGCAGTTTAGTTGAATAGTCCTGATTTACAGGGTGGATTATACTGTAGTTTATTCCATCTCCAAAACCTAAACTGAGGCTGGAAAAATGTAGAAGATGGATAAAGCCCTGCGGACAAGCTCATGATCAGCTGAATACAACAGTGATAAACAGGAAGTACCACATGTTCATCTGTATAAAGGTAAGTGCAAGTAAATCCTCCATTTTGTAAGCGCTTATTAGGTTGCGTAATGTAAATCAGAGCGCTGCATTTGTAGCATCTTAGATAGCGTGTCTGTATTGCACGACACTAGCTTAGCGCTACTTTTTGTTGTGCCGAGCGCTCTAAAACAGTTACTGAATCAAATGGTTACTTATGTAGGTAAACGTAGATGCTTATCATTATCAACCTGTTAAAATACACCAGGATGCATGAAATGGCATCTACCAGTACTTTATTTTTAAAAATTCTCGGGGAGGACAGGACCCCCCCCCCCCACCACCACCACCACGTGTGTCCCTCCTGAATGCTTCTGACGCCAGTGGCCACCCGTCGTTCAAGCCAAGAGCCATTGGGGGCATAGTTGCCAAGTCCGCTTATTTCAAGCGGCATTGGGCTTGTTTTTTCCTTGAGTCGCTTTCAAATCTGATCAGCCGCTTGTGGCGGTTTTTTGTGCTTACCGTGTGTGTTGCGTCGCTTATTTGGGCTTGTTTTGTGAAATGTACTCCTGAAGTTATTTTAAAGGTATTTTTGATGTTTCTCTGCACGCTTAATAAATATGCTGGTTTGGTGCTGATGTAGCTTTATTGTTTAAACTGCACAATACACTTATCAGACGGCACGATCCTGCATTACTCCGTTCTCTGCACTTTCTATCTTCACACACACACTGAACCCGCGTGCCTACGTCACGCTCTCTCTCTCGCGGTGCGTTCACTGACACTCTGTAATATACATGCACGAACACTGCTGTATACATTACAGTATTGTGACATCATTTTTGAACTTTGCATATAGTGACACCACATATATATCTTGTATCATTCAACTATGTTCGTTTTTAGCAAACAAAATGATAAATTAATGAAAATTACTTTCAAAGTGAGTTTAAAATTAAAAACCGTGTATCTTCACGGGACATCCGACTACACGCGAATGCAACATTGTTCTTTATTCTTTGTCTAGACAAGACAACGCTAATGTGAGCTCTAAGTGGGGTAAATATGGAAAAATATATAATAAAGATTGGGAGAAAGAGCGTGCTCTTCAAGACTGGATCCGACCACAGATGGGAGAAAAATGCAAAATGTATTTTTATTTTTTAGACTGAATACGTTCTTTTATGTATAATTTTGCTAGATATATGTAATGCCATAATAAATATGTTTATACTGTTTAAAACTGCCTTTTTTTACACAATGGGATGGGTTGCCAGCTGGGCTTTTTTTGGGCTTTTTTTGAAAGAGCGAGCCGCTTGTTTGTGCTTGTTTTGAAGGAGCTGATCGCTTCTTTCGGTCTGGAAATCTGGCAACCCTGATTGGGGGCTAAGCCCCCCTACAGGTCAGATTCTAGAATCGCCCCTGCTGATTACAGCAACACTAATATACGTGTGTGTGTGTGAGCAGCCTACCCTCCGTCTGTCTCTTGGTGTCATTGTAAACGGACCACAGCTTCTGTGTGACGCTACATCCAGATGTTGTGCAGTGTTTGGTTCCGGGCGGGTCTGACAGCAGTGGACCGGTTCCCTGCGAGGAGGACGCTGCTCTGAAGGTGCGCGCGGACAAAGCCCGCACGGGACTACAGAGACCCGCAGCCCGCCGCAGACTGTCCGAGTGTCTCACGAGACACGACAGAGTCCACGAGGAGGTCGCCATTGTTCGGTTCTGTCAGCGGTACGAGCGGCGTAGAGGTCGAACGACCGCGCGCCAGACAAGCTCCTGTTTACGGTTGTTCTGACGTCACTTCCGGGTTTGGGAAGGTCCCAGCCAGATACGGCTCTGGTCCCAGCCAATCAGAGGCCGGTGCGTCTGGTTTTTCCGCTGCTGCCTGACTGCGTGCAGCACGAGGCCAGGTGACAGAAGAAAGACAAATAAAATCAGAACTGACTCATTTTATCATGCTCTGG
Organism: Garcialebias charrua; assembly: GCA_038048925.1. NCBI lineage: Eukaryota > Metazoa > Chordata > Actinopteri > Cyprinodontiformes > Rivulidae > Garcialebias > Garcialebias charrua. Next base: position 12,323 of record JBBPBX010048263.1, on the reverse strand, counting down.
GATAAATAAATAAAAGTCAGGAATGAAAAAAAAAGTTATACTACACATATGAAAAAGCACGAATACAATTTGAAAGAACATCTAGGATATTTCTATCCATCCATCCATTTTTTGTTGTCATAAATGACTGGATAAAAGAATACATTAAACCTTTGTCCACCCTTCAGCAAGGAAATTTCATAATGCTGAAACAACAGAATAAAAAGTCAAAGCACATTCTGCTGTTTTGTCTCTGAGAAACAGCAGAATGCAAACAGGGGAATGGGAACACATGTAACAGCAGGTGTCTGAAACTGATCTCATTTTATCATAAACAAACATTTGCACATTCTTGAAAATTTGTACATTCTGTATTATATTCTGTGCAGCATGGATGTGTAATTCTGGTGTCACACAATACAGTGACTTTATCATGTACAAATTTAACTCTGCTAAAGGTGATGTTGACCTTTATTCAAACCATACACGAGCATTGTTATTATCAGTGTTTCCCTTACCATTATACAAGCACATCAACAGAACTGAGCACCCCGTCTACCAAGCCGAACTTTCCCCAGCACCACCACCCAGCACTGATATAGCACTAAGCTAGCAGCGTGCAATACAAGCAGTCTAGCAAAAAAGCTAAAGGTGCCTCTTCCCTCGTGCTGAATGCCAACCCCCCCCCTGACCCCCGCTCAAAAACTGTTGGTACAAGCTGCGCTTAGACATGTCTCCATCCCCCCATCAACAAAAACCATAGATGAAATGAGCGCCCCGCCATGGCAAGTTAACTAGGGGAAACACTGATTATGATTACTAATGTTAATACAACATTACCACACAATCTAAAAAAGTTAACTCTGGTCCTCTGGTTCAAAAAAAAAAAAAGTAGAAACGGTCCGTCTTTCATCCGAAAGACTTCTTCAGTCTGAGGAGGAAGAAGTCTTTATGGATGAAAGATGAAATGTTTCTACTTTTTAGTTAGTTTGTTTTTTTGTTTGTTTTTTGAAGTTACGGAGTTAACTTTTTTAGATTCTTCTGCCTGGATTATTGAGCATGCATCAGGATATTACCACACAGCCTCTTCTATCTGTACCGGGGTATATCCAAACTCTGATGGCCCAAGGGAGAAGTGACCAGCGATAATGTTCCTTGTGTGCTGGTGAAGATTCTCAGTCAGTCATCCAGGACATGATAAAATATAAAAAGGAGTTCAATACAGAAACAACTGTAAACACAAACACAACATCCTTCAAACCCTGTTCCTTGTGGCATCTGGGGTGCAGAGGTCTGCCACTGAATGAGCTCTCCAGGGCTGTTTCTGTGTCATGCATGCACAGGCTGGGAGGCAGTGTCCAGTATAGATGTTTTTCTGACCACGCACTGGATCAAAGAGGAATCCTAGGACAGAGGAGGCCTTTCTGATCAGTGTACAGTATTCCATCAAGTTCACCAGAGAGGATGCAAACGACAACAAGCTGCCTTTTTTGGACTGTTTGGTTCACATGGAAAGAGAGGACAGACTTATCATTGAAGTTTACAGAAAACCAACCCACACAGACCACTATCTTCTGTTTACTCTCACCATCCACTGGAACACAAACTTTCTGCTATCAGAACCTTACAGCATCGGGCCGAACACATCCCCACAAAGACAGAAGGGAAGGAAAAGGAACAGAAACACATAGAAAAATCTCTTCAAACATGTGGATATCCTAACTGGGCCTTTGTCAAGTCAGCGAGGAAATCTACAAAACACACTAATAAACAGAAAAAGGAGAACAGACAAAAAAACATTGTCATCCCTTATGTGGCTGGAGTATCAGAGAATTTCAGAAGGATTTTCAACAAACACAACATCCCAGTACATTTCAAACCCAGCAGGACTCTCAGACAGAGGCTGGTCCACCCTAAGGACAAAACACCCACACACAAACAGAGTGGTGTAGTGTATGCAGTCCAGTGCAGCGAGGACTGTCCAGACCTCTACATTGGGGAAACTAAACAGCCTATTCACAGACGAATGTCCCAACACAGGAGAGCCACCTCCTCTGGACAAAACTCAGCTGTTCACCTCCACCTCACGGACAAGGGACACTCATTTGAGGACCAGAATGTGCACATTTTGGACCGAGAACACAGATGGTTTGAGAGGGGTGTGAAGGAAGCTGTTTATATTAAGAGAGAGAAGCTTTCTCTTAACAGAGGAGGAGGTCTCAGATTCCAACTTTCAAAAATATATATTGCAGCTTTAGGACTAATTCCCAGACGGTTCACACCTGATGGGAACAGAGGAGCCTCATCTGTGAATTAGACTTAACAAAGACCTTAAGAAACTCCTACTGTTAAGGTGTGAAGTGTGATTTGTCAATTTACATAGGATGTGTGTGTTATCTCAGGTATGTGTGTGTGTTATCTCAGCTTTCAATTTTAGGTATGTGTGTGTGTCATCTCAGCCTGTTATAACCTCACTCTCACACAGCCTGCTCTTTGAATTGAGAAAGCCCTTTGGATGAAGGGCGAAACGTCTTCTGTTACAAATAAAGTCCAGTTGTTTCTGTATTGAACGCTTGTTCTGATATTCCATCTTTTCCTCTTAGACAAGCTGCTTATCCAGCAGGTTAATTATTATAAAATGGCTACAATGAATCCAAAAAAGGTCTTCAGGTGTGTCCCCCGCATTGTAAAAGACTCTATAGGCTCCTCAGCAGTAGTCTGCTCTGACCTCTCCTGCAAACTGCGGCAGTTATGAGTACATTCCAGTTTATTGTTCAAGTAACCAACCAGGAAATAATGGAATGGATTTAATGATAACCGTGCTTTTTTCAAATTTGATTCATAAAAACTGTTTCGTTCAGTACACACACAGAAATGTATTTCTGTACCCAAAGATACAATGTTTTGTAAGAAACTCAGTGAAGTAGAGAAACAGATTCTTTCCAGATGTTTTACAGCTGGTTTCCAGCTACTCTCAGTATTTTTTCTACTGTTAGTTTCTGCTCCTTGGTCCTATCACGCCTGGGTTTACGTTTGATTTATTTCAAGCTCCTTGAGTCACTCTGCATCCCTGAGTCCAACCTCCCACAACTGTGATATGAATATCTTGAAATATTTGAACAAAAATTAGTCAAATTTAAAAGTTTTCCTAGGTATCTAATTTGTTGTTTTATTATTTATTTTGTAACTCATAAAAGGTCAAATGTCACAAAATGCAATAAATAATACAAAGTAAAAGTTTTTTTTGAGAACGAAGTTAGACTGATTTTTTTTAAAATTAGTAATAGTGAAAATTAAACATTTGATGTTGAGTTATATTCATAATTTCTCCATCACGCTCCATGTAGGGCAGTTGATTAGAGGGTAGTTTAGACATTAAACTTGTTGCATAGGACTTTTCATTTGTTCGTTTGTTTTCATTTGAAACGTTAAGGCCTTTTTATTGATTCTCTTGATTTATTCCCCCGGTCACATTAGTTAGATTAAACGGTGATTTCAAATATTGTTAAAGGCATAAATACAAAAGTTGTTATCTGTTATTTCTGTAATGGGTTACCCACGTATACATGCACAGCCTTTTGTCCACTGATTGGTCGTTTGCAGTTTTGAACGGGATACAATACAAACACAAAATATTTACAACAGTTTACATTTTGGGGGATAACTCAAAACTTGGATAACATTTTGGTTAATGAATTTATAATGATGCAAACTTAGCCAAACTTGATGTGGTTCATTCTTAAAGATTCATTGCTAGCGCTGAACGCCAAGCCTTAATAAATATTTTACACATGTAGGCTGATCCCTTGACCACACCCATAAGGTTACTTAATCGGTACAATGTTTAGTTCACTGATTCTTAGTCGGGTCTCTAGTTTCACTGTTTCCTGAAGGAAAATAATTAAAACTAGAGAAATTGCATTTCCAAAATGCAGTGTGAATGCTTGTTGCAGAAAAACTTTCTGAAAAACATCCAACAATGTTCAGTCATGCAGGTCATATGCCAGTTCTATTTTTTTGTTGTTGAGAGATGTTTTACCCACCATCCGAAGGGCTTCATCAGTCTAAGTCATATACAAACTGTTTCACCCACCAAACTACACTCCTAAAGTGGACCAATCAGTTTTCTGGTGACAAGATGGTTTCTGGCAGCTGTCCTCTCCCCCGTCGACTCCTCCCAGGCAACCGCAGCCAAAGTGCAGACATCAACGTTCATGTTCAACAATCCAGGTAAATAATTTGATGTCTTGAACCACTGTGGCTGTGGTTGCCTGGGAGGAGTTGACAGGGGAGAGGACAGCTGCCAGAAACCATCTTATCAACGAACTGGTTGGTCCACTATAGAAGTGTACTGCTTAGTGGGGAAAACAGTTTGTTTGTGACTCCTCAGACTGACGAAGCCCTTGGGATGGAGGGCGAAACGTCTCTCATACAAAAAAAAAAAAAAGAACTGAACAGATGACATGACTGAACATTGTTGGATTTCTTTACCTGGATTATTGAGAATGAACTTTGATTTCTGGAAAACTGTTGAAATGAGCTAAAAACATGCTGAAATATAGATAAAATAGATGAACAAGCCTAACTTAGCAGAAGAAATTAAAAATAACATATATTTTCCGAATGAGGTATATAAGCAGAAATTAGCACCAAAAAAATCAAAATGAGCTGAAAAATGCTAAAAAGGTAGCGGAAAAGGTAGAATAAGCTAAAATTAGCAGATGAAAGCAGAAAGAACACATTTACTGAAAGAAGCAGAAATAAGCACAAAAAGTTGAAATTATTTAAAAAAGCTGAAATTAGCACACACACAAAAACAGCTGAAAAGTAACTAAAAAAGCAAAAAGAAGCTTAAATTAGCAGTAAGAAGTTGAGAGAGCACATTTTTGCTGAATTAGGCTGAAAAAAGTTGAAATGAGTGCAACAAATGTGGAAGCTAAATAGTAGCTGAAAAACTTGAAAATAGCATCAATCAACTGAAAGGAGCAGAACAAGCTGAAATAGGAGAAAGAAGTTCATTAGGTTGAAAGTAGCAGAAATTGTAAAAAAAATAAAAAAATAAAATGAATATCTGAAAAAAGCTGAAATTGGCTTAAAATGCTAAAAAACTATCTGAAAAGGTAGAACAAGCTGAAATTAGCAGAAGAAAGCAGAAAAAAACACATTTGCCCAATTAAGCTGAAAGAAGCAATGAACACAAAAAAGTGGAAATTGAAATAAAATCTGAAATTAGCAACAACAAAAAAACACGAAAAGTAGCTTAAAAGGCAGAAAGAAGCTTCAGTTACCAGAAGGAAGTGGAAAAAGCACATTTTTGCATGATGAAAAAAGTTGAAATTAGCTTAAAAAAGTGGAATTAGCTAAATTTGCATAAATCAGCTAAATAATAGCTGAAATAACTAAAACTAGCAGAAAAGGCTGAAAGGAGCATTACAAGGTGTGCATGTGTGTTGTTGTGAGTGGCTGCCTGCCAGAGTTTCTCTGTGTCGTGTCCCATTTTTTATTTATCTTTTTCAAACCTCTGCTTGTAGTGTGGTTTCTTGTGGGACTTGCAACTATGATTTTTTTTCTCTCATATTTTTATACTGTTTGGAGTACAAAGTACTTTTATCATGACGTTCCCCATCCTTGCAGACATGCGGTGAAGCCGTACTCAGTAACCCAATGTGTTCTCTCTTTGACTGCATCTCTGAAATCAAACATTGGCTAAACAAGAACGTCCTGTTTTTAAATGACAATAAAACAGAATGGATTTTATTTGGTGACAAAGATGCAACTGGCCTGGGAAATTTGAATATTAACTTCAGTGACAGTGTGAAAAACCTTGGAGTGACCTTTGATAAGGCTTTACATTTTGACAAACACATCGCCTCTGTTGTCCGGTCTGGATTTTTTTATTTACGTCTTTTAAAAAAGGTCAAACCCTTTTTAAACCGTTGTGACTTGGAGAAGGCTGTTCATGCTTTTATCAGTTCTAGGCTCGATTATTGTAACGCTCTGTATGTTGGTGTGCCTCAGTCAACACTGAGCCGCCTCCAGCTTGTTCAGAATGCAGCAGCTCGCCTTTTAACCAACACGACCACATCACACCTGTTTTATTCTCACTACATTGGCTTCCTGTCCGTTTTAGGATAGATTTTAAACTTTTATTATTTGTTTTTAAAGCTCTGAATGGCCTCGCTCCTCCTTATATAACGGAGTTGTTAAGTTTCCCCGCCCGCTCCAGGTCTCTGAGGTCAGACAGCTCCTGCTCTCTGTTCCACAGACAAAATATAAACTCTGGGGTGACCGTGCCTTTTCTGCAGCCGCACCCCGACTCTGGAATATCCCGCTTGAGCTACGTCACATTACTGAACTTGGCCCTTTTAAATCGAAGCTTAAGACTTTTTTGCTGGTGAAGATTCTCAGTCGTCCAGGACATGATAAAATCCAAAAAGGCGTTCAATACAAGCGTGACTCCTAAAACTGTTATAACTCCACGCGCACACAGTCTGTTCATAGAATTGATAAAGCCCTCTGGATAGAGGTCGAAACGTCTTCTGTAACAAATAAAGTCCAGTTGATCTTGTATTGAATGCCTTTTTTGATTTTAGACGTTTTTATTCCAACTGGCTTTTAGTAATTAAATATGTGGTGACATTTCTGATTTTATTTTTGCTATTATGTTGTGTTTTTCTGGCTTTTTAACCTGTTGTCATTTTAAGTACGGTACTGTTTTTTTGTTAAGCACTTTGGTCACCATCACCGTGGTTGTGTAAAGTGCTATAGAAATAAATAAATGAAATGAAAAATGAAGTGAAATGCGCTGGGCACATATGTGAACATGAGGGAGAAGCTGATTGGCCTCCAGCGCAGTGTCACAGAAATGTAATCCCTGGGGAGCTCAGAAGGAAATGTTGGGGAAGTATAAACCGTACCTTCCATTGTGGAATGTTTGCACGCTGGTAAATAGGATGGATGAACTAGCAGCACTCACATGGAGTCAGTATGTTGTTCAGAAGGCCTCAAAGGTATTTTTTATGGAGACGCCTTTGTGACAATATACAGTATCGGACTCTACAGTGGGGGATAACTGGCTTTCACTGTGTATATATATATATTTTTTAATTTTTTTTAAATTTTATGTATACAGTATATACATGTAGTCCCCGACTTACGAGCGAGTTCCGTTACAACGAGTTGCTCGTAACATGGAAATCTCGTAATTCGGAACGGCCGCCACGTGTCTCGTAAGTCCGGAATTTCGCTCGTAAGTTGGAACGGTTTTGCTAGCGCGACTACAAACACTCGTTTTTCATCGAAAAACTGCTTACGAGTGCATAAAAATGATCGGAAACGTGTGTCCACATGTTTAGCTAACGAACTGTGGTGAAAAAACACAGAAAAACTCGGTATTTTTTGCGTTTTTTCCAAAAATTCGCCAGCTCGTAAGTCCGGAACCTCGTAGGTCAGAGCGCTCGTAAGTCGGGGACTACCTGTATATATATATATATATATATATATATATATATATATATATATATATATATATATATATATATATATATATATATATATATATATATATATATAATTTTTGTTTTGTTTGTTTGTTTGTTTGTTTTTCCATTTATTTTTTCTTGGCGGTTCTGGGTTTGGGTTCTGTTTGTTGCATTTATGATCCAATGCAACAAAATCAGTAAATTTCAAAGGTAGCAGATCATTGTAATACTTGGTTTATTTACATAATGACTTTAATTGCTGGATGTTCGAAAATTCTTGAGAAGGTAATTTATAATCAGCTAATGGCCTATCTCATTGAACATAATATTTTAGAGGTTTGTCAGTCCGACTTTAAATCATTTCATAGCACAGAGTCAGCTCTTTTAAAAGTTTTTAATGATATATTCTTGGCGACTGATTCTGGTGACTGTGTTGTTTTGGTGTTGTTGGATCTATCTGCTGCTTTTGACACAGTGGATCACAACATTTTAATTGCACGTCTAGAACAGTGGGTGGGCATTGGTCATATAGCCTTAGACTGGTTTAGATCTTATCTGACCAAGCATACTTTTTGTGTCTGTATTGATGGACATAGGTCCTCCTCTGCTCCGCTCTCATGTGGTGTTCCGCAGGGCTCAGTTCTGGGCCCTCTTCTATTTTTGTTGTACCTCCTTCCTCTTGGCTCTGTTTTTAGGAAATACGGGATTGCTTTTCATTGTTATGCAGATGACACACAGATCTACGTACCTTTAAAGAAAGCAGACTCAGCCTCTCTTCGGTCTCTGTTCCTATGTTTGGAAGATTTGAAGGCCTGGATGGCCCTAAACTTCTTGAAACTTAACGAAGACAAAACAGAGGTGGTGATTTTTGGCAGTTCGACTGGAGACTCTCTGTCCGATGATTGCTCCTTGGCTCAGTATGTCCGGCCAGTTGTTACAAATCTAGGGGTCAAGATGGATGCTGGTCTTAAACTGGAGTCTCAAATTAAAACAGTTGTAAAATCCAGCTTTTTTCGTTTGAGGCAGCTAGCCAAAGTAAAATCCATCCTTCCTAGACAGCTCTTTGAAACAGCAATCCATGCATTTGTGACCACACGGCTAGATTACTGTAATTCACTTTATGTAGGTATTAGTGATTCATGTACTTCCCAGCTTCAGAGGGTTCAAAATGCAGCTGCACGACTCTTGACAGGTACACGAAAATTTGACCATATTTACCCTGTTTTGGCTTCTTTGCACTGGTTGCCGGTGCGTTACAGGATTCATTTTAAAATACTTTCATTTGCTTTTAAAGCTCTTAATGGCCATGCCCCTCCATACCTGTCAGAGCTGCTGCATTACTACACACCCTCTCGTTCGCTCAGGTCAGCTGACCAGTTGCTTCTGAGGGTACCGAGGACAAAGCGCAAGCTCAGAGGGGACCGTGCTTTTTCTGTGGTAGCTCCAAGACAGGCCTCTTCACTAGATGTTTTTAAGTCTCTTCTTAAAACCCATCGTTTTTCTTTGGCTTTTGATACAATCTGAGATGTATTAACTTTGTTTTATTGTGTTTGTATTTTATTATTTTAGTACTGTTTTTAGACCTTTCCATTTTATGATTGTATTGTATTTTATGATTGTGTACAGCACTTTGGTCCTGTTGGGTGCATAAAGTGCTCTATAAATAAAGTTGGTGGTATGGTATGATATCAAATGAAATTGCTGAATTTCTATGATTTGGTGGATTATAATATTTTGTCAGTTATGTATAGAGCTCAGAATAATACACTGCCTTCAAATATCCAAATGTATTTTGTTAAAAGATTAAATTGTTATAGGGGACAGAGATGGTAAATGGTAAATGGAGCTCACTATAGCACTTTCCAGCCCCCTTTGAGGGGCCACAAAGCGCTTCACAGTACCAACCATCCACCCATTCATACACCCATTCATACACCCATTCATACACCGGTAGCGGTAGACTGCCTTGCAAGGCGCTGCCTGTCCTACCGGGAGCAACTGTCAAGTGTCTTGCCCAGGGACACAACGAGGTATGCCGTGACCGGGGATCGAACCAGAGACCTTCTGGTCCTGAGCCATCTGCCCTGCCTCTACACCATCTCGGCCCCTATGATGTTTGTGAAATCTCAGTATAGAACTAGTTTAAAGGGAAGGTCTACCATAATTCATGGAGTTGGGCTGTGGAATGACTTGGAGACAGATGTTAAAGAAGCAATAATAATAATAATAATAATAATACATGTAATCATTTTATTTAAAAGCGCCTTTCAGGACACCCAAGGACACTTAACAAACCAACACAGTGTAATACAGAGCAAACATTATCAGTGACAAATTGAAATATAAAATGCATAAAGGATATAAAATGGATAAAAATGCATTTAGTAAAGTTAGTGATAAGCTAGTCTAAAGAGATGTGTTTTCAGGGCTGTCTTGAACAGAGAAAGGGAGGTGGTGTTTCGAAGGTCTGGCGGTAGGGCGTTCCAGAGGTGAGGGGCAGAGCAGGTGAAGGCCCTGCTCCCCATGGTGGAGAGGCAGGCAGAGGGTACATGGAGATGTAGCGAAGAGGAGGATCTGAGAGAGCGTGATGGGATGGAGATTTGTAGGAGGTCAGATAGATAAGGAGGGGCAAGGTTGTGGATAGATTTGAACGTGAGGAGTAGAATTTTGAAGATGATGCGTGATTTAACCGGGAGCCAGTGGAGCTGCTGCAGGACAGGAGTGATGTGGTTATAGTACACTGCACAAAAACCATAGATATACGGGAGTATCAGATGTGGTATATCTCCGCATCCTTCACATATACGGACAATTTCCGGGAATTTCCGTATCGCATCCTCGGAAAATCCAGTTTCGGATATCCCCGGATACGAACAGATCCGAACTTTATTGATCCTTAAAAAATCACAAAATCCGGATACTTTATCTGCTGCAGATCCAGAAATATGTGGCTCTGTTATCCCTCGGGATTACTGCTTACATCTCTTCGGATACTTGCCGCATATATGACGTATGATTGTTTATATTTACGTATACGTGACAGATGTCAGTCGTATATTTATGGATTTTTATCTGTGAAGTATCTGTGAAGTATGCGATTTCTCAGAGATCCAGCAGATCTTTGACGTATCACGTTTAAGATGTCAGTCGTATATTTATGGATTTTTATCTGTGAAGTATATCTGAAGTATGCGATTTCTCAGAGATCCAGCAGATCTTTGACGTATCACGATGAAGATGTCAGTCGTATATTTATGGATTTTTATCTGTGAAGTATATCTGAAGTATGCGATTTCTCAGAGATCCAGCAGATCTTTGACGTATCACGATGAAGATGTCAGTCGTATATTTATGGATTTTTATCTGTGAAGTATCTCTGAAGTATGCGATTTCTCAGAGATCCAGCAGATCTTTGACGTATCACGTTTAAGATGTCAGTCGTATATTTATGGATTTTTATCTGTGAAGTATCTCTGAAGTATGCGATTTCTCAGAGATCCAGCAGATCTTTGACGTATCACGATGAAGATGTCAGTCGTATATTTATGGATTTTTATCTGTGAAGTATCTCTGAAGTATGCGATTTCTCAGAGATCCAGCAGATCTTTGACGTATCACGATGAAGATGTCAGTCGTATATTTATGGATTTTTATCTGTGAAGTATCTCTGAAGTATGCGATTTCTCAGAGATCCAGCAGATCTTTGACGTATCACGATGAAGATGTCAGTCGTATATTTATGGATTTTTATCTGTGAAGTACCTGGAAATATGCGATCCCTCAAGAGTTCCAGCAGATCTTTGGCGTATCACGTCGTTGCAGATGTCATTCGGATATTTAAGGATTTTTCATTTATGCAAATTCATGCATATTTGGGAATATGATATACTCTGCCTGAAAATACAGGTTTTGCATGTAGGTAGACCATGTAAAACACCAATGGTTACCGGTAGTTGTTTTTTTTTTACCCTAACCCTCCATTTATTTTTTATTTTTAATATGTGAAGCACTTTATATAACTACATTTGTTTTAAATCTGCAATACAAATAGTTGGCTTCTAACATCTTTACATTTTAACATCACCCAGTTTTCTACATCAACATTAGTCTTTAATTTAGATTTATGTACCAACATCATGATGTACAAATCACAAGCTGGACCAAAAGCAGTCTAGTAAATACAGTGGTTTGTATCTTCAGAACTACTACGGTAATGCAAACATCAGACATAAAAAAACTGACCATGACTTTAAATTTATTTTTTTATTAACACCCCCCCCCCCACACACACACACACACGCACACAAAGAGGAAAAGAAGAGGAGATGTATGGATGCAGTTAGAGAGGACATGAAGGTAGTTGGAGTGAGGACAGAGGATGCAGAGGACAGAGTGAGGTGGAGGAGGATGACTCGCTGTGGTGACCCCTGAAAAGGGAAAAGCCAGAAGAAGGTGCTCAAGGCAGCCTGGGTTGCATTTCTCACTGGGCACTCTGCGATGGACTTTGTTCTGAAGCTCAGCAAATGAGTCAGAGGCGCTCCTCTCTCGCAAAATCCTCCATCCTCTTAACTTTGTAGGCAATCGTGGAGCTCAGTAAAGAAGGTATTTGTCAACATATTTGACTCCTTTTTAACTGACAGAAAAGTCTAATGTTCATGTAATAACAGCGTCCATGAGGTTAAGACTTGTACTCGAAGAACAAGGGAAACAGCGTGTGTTGGGGTAACCTAGGTTTGACACCCTGATGCATGCTCAATAATCCAGGTAGAAAAATCTAAAAAAGCTAAGTCTGGTCCTCTGGACATTCAAAAAATAAAAAATAAAGCACAAAAAAAAACTGTAGAAACGTTTCGTCTTTCGTCC
>JBBPBX010048262.1:0-19364 GCA_038048925.1 Garcialebias charrua | reverse complement strand
AATGTGTATCATTGCTACACATTTTGCACTATATCTTGTGCGTTTTGTGTTCTTCTGTAAACATTTGGTGCACATTTACTCTGTTTCCAGGTTGTCCATCCTGTTTTTTGCCCTGTCTGGTCTGGACGTGCTGGACGCCCTCAGCATGGTTGACAGGAACACCATGATTGAGTGGATTTACTCACAGCAAGTTCTGCCCACAGAAGATAGTAGGTCACGTCTTCTCACTCTTAGACCTGATAACTAACATGAACTATCGTGTCAGTTTAGTTAAAAGTTTGTTGTATATGTGGTCATTGAGCTGTCGTAGCTTCTAGGTCCTTCAAGACTTTGGTGAGTGAAGCATCATCATCTCTGATACAGAGATTTATGAACGCCATATACCGTATTTTTTGGACTATAAGACGCATTTAAAATCCTTTTAATTTCTCAAAAATTAACAGTGAGCCTTATGCATGAAAACAGACCTGTTCATTGATATTGCGCGTTATTGTCCAAAAATTACGGTAATATTAATGAGAGGTTTAAGACTGTTCATATCCACAGTATTCCTACGTCCCATGATGCTTTGCGCGAAATGTGCACACGACTTCCGGTTGACCGGAAACACCGTTTGTTTACATGCGAGTAATACAGTTGAAGACAGTCCAAACTTTGTTGTTTTCGTTCATTAAAAATGTGGGAACACCACTCGTTTTGTTAAAAGAGGAGGGACAAATAAAAAGAAATTACAGATGTTACCTGATCGCGCAGACATAATTTAAAACGACATAAATAGCGAACGCGTTTGCTCCGGCCTCTCGGCTAAGGTTTGTTAGCAGCTATCCCGGCTAAAAATACCGGGAGCATCTGAGATCTATCGTTTTAAGACAGTAAATCTTCCAAAACGCTCATTAATATCCCTCCCCGAATAAAAAGAAATTACAGATGTGACCTGATCGCGCTGACATAATTTAAAAATACATACATAGCGAACGCGTTTGCTCCGGCCTCTCGGCTAAGGTTTGTTAGCAGCTATCTCGGCTAAAAGTACCGGTCGCGCCTGACATATATCATTTTAAGACAGTAAATCATCCAAAACTCTCATTAATAAACCCTCCCTGAATAAAAAGAAATTACAGATGTTACCTGATCGCGCAGACACAGCCATAGAGAAGGATGCAGGAACACTCTTTCTTTGTTTTGGGTCCGTGTTGAAAACACTGTTGTTTTAGCCAAAGATTTAGCTTGGTCCGGTTGTTGGTGCAGCCGCGAACAGCACAGCAGGTACCTGAACCCCGGTAGGACATTTCAGTAAACGTTCCGTTTAAACAAAAGCTGTGTTTGCTCCGATAAAATGAATGAAAATAACTTTCAAAAACACCCGCGATCCATACTCCGCCTATGGAATAAGGCACTTCCGGTGTCGGACAGGAAGTTCAATGCACATTCGCAAATACAGTGACACCCTCAGGAATACTGTGGATACTTTCTCAATCTCAAGAGATGCTTCCTGCCCACAGCCATCAGCATCTATAACAACTCTCATGAAACAAGGATGATGAGTTGCATTTAATTTCCCTTTGGGATTAATAAATTATTTTTGAATTGAATCTGTTTGAGCAAAAGAGACTGAAACATTCAAATTCAAGATGTTTTGTTTCCAATAGACTATATGCCACGGACTCCCATTCCAGCACTTCCGCATTCATTACCCGGGCGGCGCACTTCCGGTTAGCAGAAATGACACGAACAAAAACATGTATGTACTTGTTTAGCAACGTGTTGGCCACTGGTGTCGGGGTGGGGGGTAAACTGATGGGTGGGGGGTCTGGGGGTCCTCCCCCAGAAAATTTTGAATAGAGTAGATGTCATTTCCTGCATTCTGGTGTATTTTAACAGTTGTTTAACATCTAGTTTTACCTACACACGTAAACACTTGATTCAATAACTATTTCGTATTTTAGAGTTGATGACACAAAAAGAAGTATCCTGACCAACAGCTGATTCAATTAATTAAATATATTATATATTCAAAGGTGACGATTTGCTGACCACATTAAAATTAAATGACTGTAACTTACTTTAACTTCAAATGCAACAAGATGATCAATGAATGTTTGCAACAAAGGATTTACTGATTACATGTATAACAAAGATTCTTTCAAGAAACCTCCCAATCTACCGTATATTTTGGCATATAAGTTGCAGTTTTTTTGCCTAATTTGCATGTCCTGCGACTTATACGGCGAAGCGACATATTTATGGATTTTTTCCCCATATTTTTAGACCAATTTTTGGCTGAGATATGACTGTTTCCATTCATTCTGACTGAAGAAAAACGGAATAGTACCACTTTTGGCCGCTAGGGGCGCTAAAGAGCCCTCTAGGCTTTTGACGACTACCGGTGTACCTGTATGTGATATTTTACATACAGCTTTTTTTGTTTTTTTGTTTGTTTGTTTGTTTGTTTTTTAAGTCGGATCCTCGACGGCGCGACCTGTCAATCAAACCAGAAGGCATGCCAGTAACTGACCAATCGACAACCTCAATTTATCCCGAAGGTAAACGCTCCTTGCTGACACGCCCATCAGTTTTTTCTTGAGAAACTTGTTGTTTTAATTAAATCAACAAGTTTTTATCTGTTGTGAGATGAGTCTAGCAGTTTTGCAATTTTTTTACCTAATTAATGAAGAATAGTATGACTTAAAATCATTCATAAAACAGGAATGAGGGCTTATTATCCCTCCTGTGACTACAGTGAATGTGGTACTTTGCTATAAATATGACTACAGTATATTTATGGCATCAGAAAAAGCTGAGCTTAAGTTATCCACATAACGTAAAATGGCATCAGCATGAAAAGAAGGAATGCTAAGTTTGAGATTAATCCAGTTTCTGCTGTTTGACCAAAGACTTTGTACTGACATGAAAAAAAGCTTGATGGATTCATCTTCTGATTTACAGAAGACACACAAATCAACATCAAATTTAAATCTTCTTAAGAAACATGGGTAAAGGACATATCTTATTTATTATTTTAAAATGATTCTCCTTCACGAGATTTAGGCCATTTGATAAATTTAGAATGAGCAGAAGTCATACTGGTTTTATGATTTACCGTATTTTCCGCCGTACACGCCGCACCGCCGTATTAGTTGCATCAGTCCAATTATGTCCAATAAAGTGGGAAAATCCATAAACATGTTGCACCGCCGTATAAGTCGCATCTATTATGCATCACCGCTGACGCGTCGCGCATGTTACGCGTCACCGCTGACAACCCGGAAATGTGGGCCGGTGTTTTGCCAAAAATGGATTGGCTGCAAAATGGCCACAGGAGCGTGCACGGAAGGTCTTTAACAAGATTAATGCTTAAAAACAATTATTTGTTTGCTGACAATTATAGCAAAGATGTGTCTGAGCTGAACTTTTCCTTAATAAATTAACGCAATGGTCAAATCAGCTGAATTAAAAAAAATTGTTTCGCCACTTCGGTTCTGCAAAACGTGCACGCAACCAGCGGAAATCTGCATCACTTTAAAATTTAACAAGATAAACACCTAAAAAAATTGTTTGCTGACATAATAGTAAAGATGTGTCTGAGCTGAACTTTTCTTAATAAATGCACTTTGACAGTTAAAACATGGCAAAATGAAGCCGACGAAATAAAGCGGCTTAAAATTACTACACGCTCACCCGCCCATAATGATGACAGAAACACCTATTTATTTATTTATTTTTATTCAAACCCGTTGAATTCTTCATCCTCTGTATCACTGGTGAAGAGTTCTGACAACTCCAGAGGTAACACGTAGTTGATGCAGCTCAGAGCACTGCCTCCTCTTCCTCCTCCACGTCCAGCAAACATCATGGCCTTCCTGAACCCCGACTGGATGGATTCTTTACTGACTGAGGTCCACGCTTTATCCATCCATCCGAGGACCTGCTGGAGCGTCGCGTGGTGCGTCCGTCCTGTAGCCATGAAACTGTGCTCTCCGTCCACCATCCACTCCTCCCCAAGCTCTCAGAGCTGCTTTGAAGCTCCTGTTCACAGAAATATCCAGGGGCTGCAGCACTTTGGTCAAACCTCCCAGGATGACGGCAGGAATGGAGTTAAACACTTTAATTTGATCTTTAAATTGCAGCATGATGTGTGCGCACACGCTGTCCATCCAGCAGGACTTTTTTGCTCTAAAATATCACATACAGATACACCAGTCAAAAGCCTAGAGGGCCCTTTAGCGCCCCCAGTGGCCGAAAGTGGTACAGCTCCATTTTTTTTCAGTCAGAATGAATGGAAACGGTCATATCTCAGCCAAAAATTGGTCTAAAAATATGGGGGAAATCCATGAATATGTCGCTTTGCCGTATAAGTTGTAGGACATGCAAATTAGGCAAAAAACTGCAACTTATATGCTGAAATATACAGTAATTAATAATCATTAAAATAAAAACAGTTAGTTGCATGTAAAGCAAACAAACAGTCCAGTGAACTTGTTTCCATCCCATCGAAGAGTGAAAAAGGAGAATTTGGAAATGCTCTTTATCTGACCATCTGTCCATCTATCCATTTGTCCATCTGTCCATCCGTCCATCGGTGCATGTTGTGAACATGATAACTTGTTAGTTCACTTAGTTCACTAACTAAATATTTAACTTTCTCCAACAGGTCCTGAAGGAAGGTGAGGAGCTGGGCCAAGTCACATGAATAAGAAATAATATTTCTTTCTGTGCACCAAGCTTCAAAAATATGCCATTTCTGGGTGTAGAGAGACTGTGTTGACACAGCTCGTGCGTTTTGAATGGTATTTACCATGTTCTCGGGCAGGCCTGAGGCCACCAGCTTGTTCCTCTCCGTCACCAAGCTGAAATTTGCCACAGTTCTCAGCCTAAGTGGCGAAACTGTTCCTTCTGGTGACGTGGAGGATCCCTGAAGAGGAGCAGGTGGAACCAGCTCTCCCTCAAGGGCCCTAATTTATGTAGTCCCTTGAAGGTCAACCACGTTAGGGAGAGGGCCTCCCTGCAGATGTACCGCCATACTACTCTGATCGAGAGTGTTTGGAGGCAAAGGCAATTTGCTGTCATTATTAGACAAAAGCTGAACAGAATGTCTGTTTTTCCTCTTTTTGTTGGGGGTCATGGATCGGAGGGGTTGCAAGTTTTGTAAACGAGCAGATCTCCTGACTCCAGCCCGTTTCCTGGTTGGGTCAGCACAGTGAGCGCGGTCACATGCTGCAGGATCACTGTTTGAGCATGGCGTGTCGCCCATTGAGAATAAGGAGACAGCTTCAGCATGAGAATGTGGAGATGGTCCTTTGTGTTGAGCAGACTTTAGATTGGTTGGTGACAGAGAGTTCAGTCCTCTTTGATTAAAGGGAAGAGGAGTCTGATTTAGCCCTGGTAATATTTCTGTTCTGCACTAAGTGTTTACACACGCTGCAATTTCATCACAACTGCCTTTGTGAACGTGTGATACTGGTGTTGGCCTGCGGGCTTCTGCCGTGGCCTCCCCGTCCCTTACTGGCATCCGATGAATAGGTGGCCAGAAAGGTGGGTCATCAGATTCTGTCGGCCTGCACCCCTGGAGCGCGGACGTGTCACGGGTTTGTTTGATTTGTGTATTGCCGGCCCTGTGGTTTACAACGGAGCAGGGGCTGGAGCACGTGACCCCCCTCACCTGTCTTTGTGAGGAGTAACGGGCCTGCTTGCAGGTACCTCTGGGCTTGTCTGTTGCAGACAGAACCGAGGCACCCTGCTGGGTTTTATTGATTAGGCTAACACCCCGTGAGCCGTGAGGGAGGGGTGGATGATGGCCCCCGCCCTCTATATCAGCTGGAAGAACAGAGGGGACTGTTCTGCTGATGTTACTGTTTGTTGTTGTTGTTGTTGTTTTGTTTTTTTATGAGTCAAGAAAACAGACAGGGGTTGTTTTTTTAGCTTTATTTGTGCTTATGTGTAACGACATATTTGACTTTATGTCACTCACAGCAGAAAGAACATGATTTGTGTCTGAAACAAAGTCACCAGCTTTTTGTACCGTGTTACAAACAAAGTCTGGACGTGAAAAGATCATTTCCCGTACCGCAAGGGCGGGTGATCGTGTAAAGTCAAGAAGCGGACCTGGTTCATCAGGCACGTTTCTGCCTGGTGTCCCGATTCGCCAAGGAGGCTCTGTGTCGGACCGCCTGGCGGGGAACAAATCTGTTTTTACTCCAGGCGTGTTCAGTCCGGGGTGGGCCCGGCGGTGGTCTCTGCCGGTGCTCGGCCTCGTATGCCATCCGCTTTTGCGGTGGGGCATGTGTGGCTGAGTGGTGTTGAGGCTGCGGTGCTCTGCTCCCAGCTGACTCCCTGGGGGGGACGAAGGCTCTCTTGGGGATGCCCACCCGGAGAGCTTCAGCCTGTTTGCGCCTCTGGTCCAGCCTGGTCTGAATTCGATCCAGCGCTTTTCCAAAAAGTCCCGTTGGTTCTATCGAATGGTGGAGAAAAGGAATTTTCTGTCCCTCCGGGAGGTCAGTTAGGGTCATCCACAGATGGCGTATTGCGATGACCACCTCAGCCATGCCTCTGCCTTGTGCAACAGCCGCTATCCCTATCATGCAGAGCACAAAGTCTGTTGCCCTACAGGCTTCATCCAGCAGCTCGGCGGTAGCTTGCTTGTCTGTCGTTACCTGGAGCTCCTGTGGTTTTTCAGCCAGGTACGCTTGCATCATGGCGGATGCGTTCATTGCGCGCGCCGCGAGGCCCTAAGCTATGTAGCATTTCTCGAGCAGAGAATCCGAAACTCGACAGGCTTTGTTGGGGAGAGTTGGTTTTGTCCCGGATGACATGGGAGCCGGATGAGACGCCAGCGTGTCCTCAATTTGAGGCACATTAGCTAATGCCACTTCATCCATCCCGTCCACGTCGAGAAACTGCGAGAGCGGTAGCAGCATGGGAGCTCTGGGCTGAGGCCAGGTGCGAGTCAGCTCTGTGAGGAAGTCCGGAAAGACGGGCATCCTTTGCCTCGTGGCGGCCTGCTGCTTTGAATAAAAATAATTTCCTGCCAACCTCGTGACTTGTGGAGGCTCCGGCCATGGGATCTGCAGTGCGTCCGCTGTTCTGTGACACAAGTCGAACAGAGCAGGGATGGAAAAGTCAGTCTCCGGGAGCATAGGCACCGGGGTGCGGGAGAGGTCTTCTCCCTGTTCCTCGTATTCGACGTCGGCTTCATCCGCAGAAAATTCACCTGAGGCTGAAATCGAGATCTCGTCCTCGTTCATCATGCCTCGAGTGTCAAATTCGACTGTTAAGTCCACCATGGGAGCTAGCACATCTGGGCTGTCGCCCCATTCGACTTGGGTGCTGTCATCCAAAGCCATGCTCTCGAGCTCCGGCGTAGGAGTCAGAGGCTCAGTAGTGTCCGGGTCTGCTGGTGCCGCAGCAACCCCCATGGCCTTGGCAACAAAGTCCGCCCGATGCCTCCTCACCGCCTCCAGCATCTGGCTGCAGTGTGGACAAGACTCGGGTGTGTCCAGCATAATTTTCGCATGCAGCATCCCCAAGCAGACGGGACAGGCCTCGTGGGTGTCCGTCGCTGAGAGAGAAAAACTGCATCCGCTGGGGCAGGCGCGTGAGGTTGGGCTCGCCGTCCTGCTGGTCTTTTTTGGAAGTCTTGTCTTTCGCTTTCCTTTCTCCGGAGGCATGTCCTCCTCCTCCACGTCCAGCAAACATCATGGCCTTCCTGAACCCCGACTGGATGGATTCTTTACTGACTGAGGTCCACGCTTTATCCATCCATCCGAGGACCTGCTGGAACGTCACGTGGTGCGTCCGTCCTGTAGCCATGAAACTGTGCTCTCCATCCACCATCCACTCCTCCCAAAGCTCTCAGAGCTGCTTTGAAGCTCCTGTTCACAGAAATGTCCAGAGGCTGCAGCACTTTGGTCAAACCTCCCAGGATGATGGCAGGAATGGAGTTAAACACTTTAATTTGATCTTTAAATTGCAGCATGATGTGTGCGCACACGCTGTAAATCCAGCAGGACTTTTTTGCTCTAAAATATCACATACAGATACACCAGTCAAAAGCCTAGAGGGCCCTTTAGCGCCCCCAGCGGCCGAAAGTGGTACAGCTCCATTTTTTTTTCAGTCAGAATGAATGGAAACGGTCATATCTCAGCCAAAAATTGGTCTAAAAATATGGGGGAAATCCATGAATATGTCGCTTTGCCATATAAGTTGCAGGACATGCAAATTACGCAAAAAACTGCAACTTATATGCTGAAATATACAGTAATTAATAATCATTAAAATAAAAACAGTTAGTTGCATGTAAAGCAAACAAACAGTCCAGTGAACTTGTTTCCATCCCATCGAAGAGTGAAAAAGGAGAATTTGGAAATGCTCTTTATCTGACCATCTGTCCATCTATCCATTTGTCCATCTGTCCATCCGTCCATCGGTGCATGTTGTGAGCATGATAACTTGTTAGTTCACTTAGGTCACTAACTAAATATCTAACTTGCAAGTAAAATATTTATTTTGTAAATTAAACATTCATCTTGGACATAAACATTTAATTTGTAAACTAAAAATTTAGTGTGGAGATAAACATTTAGCTTGCTACCTAAATATTTAACTTTTAAGTTAAGCATTTAGTTTGTAAACTAAATAATTAGCTTGTAAATTAAATATTTAGTTTGGAACTATGACATTTATAAATGTATGAATAACATGGTTAGAATATGACTTTGAAAAAATTAAAAAAGTAATTCTTATGAAAGGCTAAATAAACCCAAAATATTGCTGTTAATTTTTGACTGTGTAACTTTACAAACGGCACCCCATAGAAAAAAAATCAATTTCTGTTCTTTACAGTTTAACTCTAACACACTTGGATATCTTGTATCAAAAACTTTAAGGTTTAGTTGCACTCCTTGTTCAGTTGCAATCCAGAAAATCCAGCCACATGACAGTGTTGGTGTCTGGATTTATATCATCCAACAGCTTTACTGGCAGCCTCTCAGACTGTAGCATCACTTCACTGTAGGACACTGTGGAGCCAAGCCCCCCTTGTTTTACTCCCAACCTCATGTCCCTGCTGTCCTCCCAGCTCGTGTGGAGCCTCAGAGTCATTGGGCCTGTGGTCGTGGGGCTGCTGATTCACAGCTGGATGGGCAGCCAATGACATCATGCTTCACCATGGACATGTGGGAGGCAGAAAATGACACCTCTGGTCACTGTGACATATTATCTGTCTCGTCAACCGAGCACAGGTTCACATCTTGTTGTAACAGTCTGATTGTGTGTTCTGGACTCACTTTACTAAGAACAAGACAAAGTTTAGATATGAAAACTATTATTAAAAATGTACACCTGACACTAAAAAAACGTTCTAAAACGTATTAAAACTGATTCTTTCCTGTGCTTTTCTTCTTCTTTTTTTGTGTGCGTGTAAGTACAAACACAATCAGCAAGTCTGTGTGATATTTAAAATAATTTGTAACGCTGTCATTTCAACCAAACTATTTGTTTAGACACGGTGGACATCATGACCGAACACGCTGTGATCATGATGGAATATGGGGGGTGCAATTTATATCCAGTATCTTGTGTTTGAAAACCCAACCAATCATGTTTGAATCTCATAAAGTTAAATATCAGAGTTCGGTGCAAGTGGTGCTTTTCCTGCCCGCTGTCACATCAATGCAGTAATAAATGAGTGCAGGTCTTTTAAGTCCGTCCCAGTGTACCTAACTTTATCTCTGTTTTAAATGTCAAAGCTTTTCATAAAGAGACTGAAGGGGTACTGAAAACACTCAAAACTTTAGTATTCATGTAACTGAATGCTTATTTTAGCTCCAGGAGAGCCTGTTTCCATTTCTCCCCCTTAAAGTTCAACATACTTGGATAAAATCAAAAGCGTCTGTCTCGTTGTCACTTTGACCACATCGTTGATTCACGCCATGCTTTACGTTGATGTAGTCTCATGTACAAGGAAAACCCTAAGAGTTTTTCTAAGGCAGCAGGACTCTTTTTTTTTTTTTTGTTGAGATGTTATGGTGGCTTGTTCTTAGTCCTAAAGACAAAACATCCAAATAACTGGTGGGGTTTTCACAGACCAGTACAGTAAGGATGTTCAGACAAATGGTTGTCGACATAGGGTGAAAAAATGATTCCTGCAGCAATGTATGGACCAAATAAGAAAAGTCAGCAGTTCAAGCCAAAACTCAGCTGTCCACCTACAAGACAGAGAAAGGTTATTTTGGGGATAGTTATATTCATATTTTGGACAGAGGAGATGTTTGGTTTAAGATAGCAGTACATTAAACAAAAGAGGTGTCAGGTTCCAAGATTCCAGCTCTTAATATTCTGTTTTAATTCTAAACCATTAGCAATGTTGGCTTTCATACATGTGGCTACAACATCTTTCATGAGGAACAGGTCAGCAAAGATTAATTAACTTTAGGAAGTAGGGAAGGCAGAGTGATTTGAATATTTTATCTCATAAAAACTGAGCAACGTACTACAGCCTAAAAGTTTGGAACGTCACACTTTCTCGTTTGAAGAAAGCTCTTTGGAAAAAGTTAAACCTCTTTAAAACAAGAAAATGGTCCAATTGTCCAATAATTCTCAGTTGGGTCATCTGTCCGATCGGTCCAATTGTCCCTTTTTAACACTCAGGGTCCTATTGTGCCAAACATGTAGTCTCACCCACATGTTTTAGGCCAAAAGATCACGTAAAAACTACTTCATGGATGAATTTGGGTGTTTCCACTTTGTGTGTTCAGCATGGATTTCAAAGTCAAAGTCAAAGTCAAAGTCAACTTTATTGTCAGATCTGCAATATGTACTGTACAGGACATACACAGGACCGAAATTGCGTTTCTCTCAGTCCCTCGGTGCAACAGTAAACATCTAAACATTGAAACACTGAAACATATAATAATAGACATAAGCATAAAATAGTAAAACTAACATTGTCCTGAGTTTTTTTTTTTTTTCATAGCGGTGCAAGAGCATGAAAATCCACACCAACTCTAAAACTAAAACATTAAACATTTAATGAACATAATACTGTCCTGAGTTTTTGCATACTAGCACAAAAAAAAGAGTATAAAAAGTATAACTAAAATAAACTAAAGGTTTCTAGCATTGACATTTGCAAAGTGGCAAAGCAGCGTATGAGTCAATGTACACAGTATATGTATGAGGTAGTAGTTGATGTTGTTATAGAGGCAAAAAGTGGCATATGCAGTAAGGCACATTGGGCATCCCTAAATAAGACCGTTCAGAG
The DNA here is from genome assembly GCA_038048925.1 of Garcialebias charrua. Lineage (NCBI taxonomy): Eukaryota > Metazoa > Chordata > Actinopteri > Cyprinodontiformes > Rivulidae > Garcialebias > Garcialebias charrua. Next base: position 8,107 of record JBBPBX010048262.1, on the reverse strand, counting down.
CACACTGTATATGTACCAGCAGTGGTGTAGATATTAGAGTAGTGTAAATAAATGTAAACAGTAGTAATTACATGTAAGCAGTAGTAATAAAAGTAAACAGTATTAATAAATGTAAACAGAGAATGTAAACAGTATTATGATTATAGGCAGTGATGTAATACAGACATTAGTGCAAGTATGAGAAGTAGTGCAAACTGTATGAGCACATGACCGAGAGTTTAGTGAAAAACTTTGTGTTGAGTGATAATGTGTGAGAAAGTTTTAGTGTTAAGGCAGTTCAAATGGGAGGGGGGGCAGAGCAGGCAGAGTGTTTAGCATTCTGACTGCCTGATGAACAGAGCTGTCTCTCAGTCTGCTGGTTCGAGCCTGGAGACTCCTCAGTCTCCTCCCTGATGGCAGTAGTCTGAAGCAGCTGTGTAGTGGGTGTGTGGGATCACCTGCCATGCGGTGGGCTTTCCGAGTGAGGCGTTTGCTGTGTAAGTCCTGCAGTGAGGGCAAGGAGGTGCCCACGATCTTCTCAGCTGCTCTCACAATGCGCTGGAGGCTCTTGCGGCAGGATGCAGTACATGCACCAAACCACACAGTGATGCAGCTGGTCAGGACACTTTCTATGGCACCTCTGTAGAAGGTGCTCATGATGGGGGTTGAAGCTCCAGCCCTTTTCAGCTTGCGGAGAAAGTAGAGACGCTGGTGAGCCTTCTTTGCCAGTGCTGCAGTGTTCCTGCTCCAGGACAGGTCCTTTGAGACGTGCACTCCCAGGAACTTGGTGCTGTCTACTCTCTCCACTGCGGTGCTGTTGATGGTCAGAGGGGCATGTTGGGCATCCTTCTTCCTGAAGTCCACAACAATCTCCTTTGTCTTCTCCACGTTGAGAGTGAGATTGTTGTGTCCGCACCACAAGGCCAGGCGGCTCACCTCGTTCCTGTAGTCCGTCTCATCGTTGTTGCTGATGAGACCCACCACTGTTGTGTCGTCCGCAAACTTGATGAAGTGGTTGGAGCTGTACGATGGTGTGCAGTCGTGTGTTAGCAGGGTGAATAGAAGGGGGCTCAGCACACATCCTTGTGGGGCCCCTGTGTTCAATGTGATGGTGCTAGATGTGTTACTCCCGACCCGCACTGTCTGTGGTCTCCCGGTCAGGAAGTCTAGCAGCCAGTTACACATTGAGGTGTTCAGCCCCAGACTGTCCAGTTTAAGGATGAGCTGTTGGGGGATGATGGTGTTAAATGCCGAGCTGAAGTCGATGAACAACATTCTAACATAGGAGTCCTTCGTGTCCAGATGTGTGAGAGCTGTGTGAAGGGCAGAGGAGATGGCATCGTCGGTTGAGCGATTAGGTCGGTATGCAAATTGGAAGGGATCCAGGGAGTCAGGGAGGACAGATGTGATGCTTTTCATGACTAGCCGTTCAAAGCACTTCATCAGGATGGGGGTGAGTGCTACTGGGCGATAGTCATTGAGGCATGCGGGCGTTGCCTTCTTTGGGACAGGGATGATGGTGGTGGCTTTGAAACAGGTGGGGACGATGGCCTGGCTCAGTGAGATGTTAAAGATGTCCGTGAAGACCGCTGCGAGTTCCCCTGCACAGTCCTTCAGCACACGACCAGGTATGTTGTCAGGACCAGAGGCCTTCCGGGCGTTAATCTTGATGAATGATCGCCTTACGCTGTCTGAGGACAGCGTCAGCACCTGGCCATCAGGAGAGGGGGGGAGTTTATGTGCTGGTGTGCTGTTACTTGCCTCGAACCGAGCAAAGAACTCATTCAGTTCATTCAGCGCAGAGGCTGAGCTGTCACAGGTCTGTGGGGGTGGTTTGTAGTTTGTGATGGTCTGTATTCCCTGCCACAGACTGCGTGTATCCCTGCTGTCCTTGAAACGGTGAGCTATTTTCCCAGAATACTGCTTCTTTGCCTTTCTGATGCCCCGGTCCAGGTTGTTTCTGGCTGCCCTCAGGCCCACCTGATCTCCCGCTTTGAAGGCAGCATTCCTGGCTTTCATGAGTCTGTGAACCTCAGCTGTCAGCCATGGCTTCTGGTTAGCCCGAACAGTGATGGTTTTAAGGTTGGTTACATCATCAATGCACTTGGTGATGTATGAACATACAGTGTCTGAGTACTCCTGGAGACATAAGTTGTTGTTTGTGGTAGCAGCTTCTTTGAACATACTCCAATCTGTGGTGTCAAAACAGTCCTGGAGTGCCTCTGAAGACCCCTCTGGCCACACTCGTATCTGCTTGCGGACTGGTTTTGTGACTTTCACCAGTGGCCTGTATGCTGGCTTTAGCATAACACAGATATGGTCAGAAGCACCAATGTGGGGGAGGGGGATGGCTCTGTAGGAATTTTTCATGGTGGTGTAAACCTGGTCCAGGGTGTTGTTTCCTCTTGTTGCAAAGTTTATGTTTCTGTATGTTTTTGGGAGAACACTCTTTAAATCTGCATGGTTGAAATCACCAGCCGTGATGAGAAAAGCATCAGGATGGGCTGTTTGTTGCTCACTGATGTGCAGATATAGTTCATTTAGTGCCTCACCTCTATCTTTGCTGTTGGAGCTTGGGGGGATATATACAGCAACAATCAAAACAGCTGTAAACTCCCTCGGTAAAAAGAACGGTCTGCATTTAATAGTCATGAACTCCACTAAATGTGAGCAGTGTTTGTAGACCACAGCAGCATCACGACACCATGCGTTGTTGATGTAAACACAGAGCCCCCCTCCCCTTTTCTTACCTCCCTCGAGGGTTCGGTCCGCTCTGTAGCATGTTAGCTGCTCCAACTGGATAGCGTGGTCCAGAACGTTGTTGTTAAGCCACGTTTCCGTGAATACAAACACACAGCAGTCTCTCACAGTCTTTTGTGTCGTTCGTAGCAGGCGTATATAATCTATATATAATGTCCGTGAGTTTTGCCGAGAGTTAGCCTAGCGTAGCTACAAACAGGGCTAATCAAAGCTAACCGAGCTAGCTCACCGTAACCGGGTGCTGTAGTTGCAGGCTTCGTAAACAAATAAACCGGAGAATACGCTGGTTATTACGAAGAAAAGCGGGCCGGCACGCTGGGGTGCTTTGTTGCAGTGAAAGAACACAACAAAACACGCTACAGTGGTAGCGCGGTGGTGGGCCAAGCGTCGTGTACGCCGCCTGGAACTTTAAGCTGGTCCGGGCACCACGAGTGAGCCGAGCGCCGTGTACGCCGCCTGGAGCGCCGTAGGAGAGCCGGAGGACCGCGGCCTGGAGTTCGAGCTGGGCTGGGAGCCGTGAGAGAGCCGGGGCCAGGCACCGCGAGTGGGCCGAACGTGAACGCCGCCTGAGAGTCGTGGGAGAACCGGAGGACCGCGGGCTGGAGTTTCGAGCTGGACGGATCGCCGTGGGAGAGCCGGGGGACCGCCGCTTGGGGCTGAGCGGGCTTCGGAGCTGGGCCTGGAGCTACGTGCTGTGCTAACTAGGCTGCATCGGTTCTGGTGAGGGTCGGAGCTGGGCCTGGAGCTACGTGCTGTGCTAACTAGGCTGCATCGGTTCTGGTGGGGGTCGGAGCTGGGCCTGGAGCCACTGGAGCTGAGTGCGGTGCTGGCTGGACTGAGTGAGTGGACCTCTTCGGATGGTGGATCTGATTGCTGCAGGCTGCTGAAACTGTGAGTTCTGAACTAATAACTGCTAATCTGGGTGCTGCACTGCTGGGCCACACCAATCATCTTTAGGCCTGTGAGCCTCGTGGAATGGCCACGTGGTTCAGTGAATAAACCAAAGTCCTGCTACCAATAGGTCACAAACTCTGTAAGTATGACAAGAGGTAAAGGACCAAAGTCACCAGTCTCTGTAAATATGAAAAATAGAGGACAGAAGTCACCAGACTCGGAGAGAAACAACTCAGAAATGCAAGAATTTAAAGAATCACTCAACTTTATGAGTGGACAAATAGAAAGTTTAACAGCAAAGATGGTTTCCCAGGACAAGCTGGTTAAAGAAATAAGAGAACTGAAAGAGCTGGTAACTAACAAAGACAAGATAATTGCTGATTTAGAACAAAAAATAGAGGATTTAGAACAATTTACAAAGCAAGACAACGTGGTCATCTCAGGACTTGATGTTAGTAACTGTCGGACACATCAAAGAGCTCCTAAAAACAATGATCCAAATGAGTATGAATCTCAGGAAGAACAAGGGACTCTGGAGGAACTTGTAGTTAATTTCTTACGGGAAAAGAACATTAACATAAGCTATGAGGACATTTCATTCTGTCACACCCTGCCCAGTAATTCATCAAGATTCAAACCGTCAGTGGTCGTTAAGTTCATTGGCAGGAATACTAAAAACTATGTTATGCAAAATAGAACAAATCTGAGGGGATCAGACGTTTACATAAATGAACATCTTACCAAAAAAAATGGAAAAATTGCAAAAGAAGCAAGGTGGTTAAAAAACAAAGAAAAAAAAATAGCATCAACATGGACTAGAAATGGATACGTCTTTATCAAAGCAAAGGAAGGGTCTCAGCCTAAAATGATAAAAGAGCTGACGGATCTGGATGAATTCAAGAGATGAAAAATTACAAATCAATGAAACAACTCACAATCAAAATGGATAAAATATACGGTGAAATGAACAAATACATTAGAACATGACAACATACGAAGACTCAGAACCTAAAATATATAATGTTGAAAATGTGATTGATGCAAATTTTTTTCCTGTAATAAATGATAGCGAATATTATAATGAAGAGCAGTTTAATGACATCAATATATCAAATGGAGTTCTCTCCATTATTCACTTTAATAGCAGAAGTATAAATGCAAACATATCCAAAATAACAGATTACTTAAAACAATTAAATAGAACTTTTACGATAATAGCGTTGTCAGAGACATGGCTTAATGATGATAACACTAGTAATATTCACATCGAGGGGTATGATTTATATCATATGAACAGAAATAATAAAAGAGGTGGTGGTGTCGCACTATTTGTCAATAATGAAATAAAATGTAAATTAAATAATGAAATGTCAATAATAGTTGATAATATTATGGAAATGATAACAATAGAAATTATAAACAAAAACGATAAAAACATAATAATAAGTTGTGTATATAGATCACCAGGAGCAAATATAGAAATATTCACGGATAAAATCTTGGAACTAATGGAGAAAAGTTTTAATAAAAATATTTTCTTGTGTGGAGACTTTAACATTGATATGGGAAATAAAACAGATTCAAATAACATAAGCACATTTATAAACTCAATGTACAGTTTAAATATGTATCCATTGATATCAAAGCCAACAAGAATTACAACTCATAGTGCCACAATAATTGATAATATTTTCACAAATATAACAAATGGGGATGTAATTGGTGGTATCTTAACGACCGACTTAAGTGATCATTTACCAGTTTTCACAATCTTTAAAAATGATCAAAAAATCACAAAAGCAGACACAACGAAGAAAAAAATCATAAACACATCAAAAAAAGTTTTGGAAAAATTGAAAGAGGATCTGGATAAACAAGACTGGAATGATGTGTATGTTGATGATGCGAACAGGGCATATGATGAGTTTATGAATATCTTGGAAACCCTGTATGAAAAGAATTGTGTGCAAACAAATTACACAAAGAGAAATACAAATGATCAACCATGGATGACAAAAGGGTTAAGAAATGCATGTAAAAAAAAGAATTATTTGTATTCATGTTTCTTGAAATTGCGAAGTCAGAGCGCAGAAGAAAAATATAAAAAGTATAAAAATAAATTAGTAGGGATTATAAGGAAACATAAGAAAGAATATTATAGTAAATTATTAGATAAAACTAATGGTGATATGAAAGCAACATGGCGAGTAATGAATGGTGTACTGAAGAATCATAAAGCAAAAACTGGTATTTCAAAATATTTTGTAAAAGACAACGATGAAGTTCATGATGAAAATGAAATTGTAAATGGATTTAATCAATATTTCGTGAATGTTGGATCAAGCCTTGCAGCTAAGATACCAAAAGTAGATAAAAATATGATCCACTCAATTACAGGTTGTGCAAATAGTATTTTCCTAAATGGAACTAACAAAGAGGAAATAATGAATGTAGTAAAACATCTTACAGACAAGAGATCGAAAGACTGGGTGGACATGGATATGATGTTTGTAAAGGACATAATGAGCCATGTTATTGAGCCGTTCACATACATATGTAACTTATCATTTTCAACAGGAATTTTTCCAGATAATATGAAAGTAGCTAAGGTCGTTCCTCTTTTTAAAAATGGTGATAAATGTGTATTCAACAATTATAGACCTATATCCTTGTTACCACAGTTTTCAAAAATTCTTGAAAAACTATTTGTAAACAGACTAGACCAATTTATAGATAAACAAAATATTCTAAGCAGCAGTCAGTATGGGTTTAGATCAAAAAACTCTACATCAATGGCTCTCATGGAATTAATGGAACAAATAACTACTGCTGTCGATCAAAAACAACATTGTATCAGTATCTTTGTTGATTTAAAAAAAGCATTCGATACTATTGATCACACAATTCTCCTTGAAAAACTGAACAAATATGGTATTAGAGGACCAGCATTACAGTGGGTATCTAGCTACTTAAAAAATAGGAAACAATTTGTACAAATAAATGATGTAAGATCTGACCTCTGTAATATCACATGTGGAGTTCCCCAAGGCTCTGTACTTGGACCAAAGCTTTTTATTTTATATGTGAATGACTTGGTAAATGTGTCAGGACTCCTTAAATGTGTACTTTTCGCAGATGATACCACTTTTTTCTGTTCAGGTGAAGATATAGAACAAATGTTAGAATTGATAAAAACAGAATTTATAAAGATACAAACTTGGTTTAAAATAAATAAATTATCATTAAATCTAGAGAAAACTAATTACATGATATTCGGTAATAGAAAGAAAACTGTTGATGTTCCACTCAAAATTGAGGATGTTGAGATTTGTAGAGTGAGTGAGGTGAAGTTTTTGGGTGTTATCATTGATGACAAACTGACATGGAAACAACACATAAATTCTGTAAGAATAAAAATAGCTAAATCGATAGCAGTACTGTACAAAGTCAGAGACCTATTGAATGATAAGGCTCTGTATTTGTTGTATAACACAATCATTGTTCCACACTTAATCTATTGTATTGATGTTTGGGGGAATGCGTGTAAAACAATCACAAAGCCTATTTTTGTATTACAGAAAAGAGCTGTAAGAATTATCACTAGAAAGCATTACCGTCATCCATCAAGTACATTATTTTATCAACTAAAATTACTGAAGTTCCATGATTTGGTAGACTATAATATTTTATCAGTTATGTATAGAGCTCAAAATAATGCATTACCTTTAAATATCCAAATGCACTTTGTTAAAAGACAAAGTTGTTATAATCTTAAGGGAACAGAGTTGTTTGTAAAACCACAATTCAGAACCAGTTTGAAGGGACGTTCTACCTCAATTCAGGGAATTAGATTATGGAATGGCTTGGAGAATGTAGTTAAAAATGCCAAGTCAGTGTTTACATTTAAAAAAATGATCAAAACAAATATGTTAAAAAAATATATGTGAAATAACGTAATGTGTATTGCATTAGTTAGAAAATTAGAAAGTGTTAGTTAGTTTGTACTGTATTAGTATTAGTTAGAAAACTAGAAAGAGTTAATCATTTTGTACTGTATTAGTATTAGTTAGAAAACTAAAAAGAATTAGTCATTTTGTACTGTTGGTTGAAGAATATTATTGTTTAACCTGATTGTTGGAAAAAGTTGGTTGAAGATTATTATTGTTTACATGGTTTGACTACTGTTGTTTAATCTGATTGTTGGAGATAAGGGGCAGATATAATAAGATTTATTCTTCTTTCTGCCACCTTTCATTTTTTTACATTTTGTACACTATCATTATGAGATTGCCTTGTATTGTTTCTTTTGTAAAAATTTAAATAAACAAACATAAACATAAACATATAATCCAATTTGTTGTCCAAGGAGCGCACGTTAGCCAGAACCATGGATGGGATCGCCGGCCTGTGTGGGCTAGCTGCTAGCCTAGCTCTGATACCTCCGCGCTTACCCCGCTTCTGTTTCCTGTCACGC